>JASDQU010260266.1:0-11391 GCA_032191745.1 Picea mariana
TAAGTGATTACTTGAGATTCTTTAGAATTTTGTTTTTGTGCTCGAAAAGCATTAAGAGAAGTTTTCCAGGATCACCATACTTTTGTTGAGTTAAGAGGTTAGGAAGGTTGGTAGTGTGACAAATATTTTGAAAATGAGATCTAATATGGGTATAGGATGGATAATTTAAGAGAAAGTGCTTTTCATCTTCAACCTTGTTAGTGTCACAAAGGTGACACACTGTTTCATCCCATGGCGTTTTAGAAATTAAACAACGCCCAATTTCACTATGGAGCTCGTGAGAATTTGTTCTTATCTTAGAAAGGCTTATTTGTTTTTCTTTACACTTGGAAAAACAGATAGATAATTTTGATCTTCTAGATTAGGGTTGATTACATCCTTATAATACCTTAATTTTCTTGTTTCCTCTAACTCTTTATCACGCCACATTTTCTCCTTAAATTTTGATTTGACAATTTTTAATAGTATCTTTATTCTGCAAAATGGTGTCTTCCATGATTCCCCAATAGTTTAGCCAAGACCGAACATCTTTATGCCATCCTCACTTGAGTCGATGGTGGTTATGACTCGATTTTGAAGCAATTTTAGGAAGCCTCTTGTCTTCCATGTTGTTTAACTTGTTCTTATACATTAGGTATCTAGTCATAGCCATGCTCTCAATGGGGGAGAGACTTGTTTCTAAGAGGGGGATGGGATAGGGCGTATTTCCTTTAATTTTGAGATTATAGGTTATAAAATTCTTTTGTATTTTCTCTATCTTTCTCCATGATTCACGAGAGATACTACAACCCCATACTTCACATCCATAAAGAATACCATGTGTAACAAGATTCTCAAAGAGGATTTTCTTCTTATCCCAACTCTAAAGATCAACTGATTTACAATTGTTTTCAAGCCCATAATAGGTTTCCCATCCCCCAATAATCCTTTTCTCAATGATATAATTCGAATTGAGCTTGTGGTGAATATCAATTTCAATATATGTGTATGAAGTCACTTCCTCCAAGTTGTTGTTGTCATATACAAAGGTATCATAAGGGATCTTATTGGATTTAATAATCATGACCTTAGTCTTATCAATATTAACAGTCATACCCATATTGGAAAAAAATACTTGAGGATTCTTGGTTGGTTTTCAAGATCATGGGGAATTCTTGCCATAAGAACAGTATCATTGACATAAAGAAGAAGATTGATGACTATACCAGTGAGAGTAGGGTCGACACAACCTGCTTTTTCCAAGCAATATTCTAACTTGTCAATGTATATGCCAAAAAGGGTAGGGGACAATGGACAACCTTGTTTGACTCTGATATTGCAGTTAATCTCTTTTGACCATCCCTCAGTGTTTTTACACTTAGAAATAACGTTATCATACATCCTTATTGCAGCAGCCATGAACTCGAGAGGCACTTTTATCTCTTCCAACCTATTCCAAAGGTTTTTCCTAGGAACCATGTCAAAATCTTTTCTAATGTCAACAAAACAACAAAAAAGATTGGTTTTAGTATTGTGGAACTCCTCTGCAATGATCCTAAAGGTAAAAAGATGGTCCACGGTTGAATGATATCTCCTAAACCCGTCATGGCCTTTAGCTCTTTTACCGTGACTTTCTAGCCAAAGGATAATATTCTTTTTCAAAATAATTCCATAAAGCTTGGCTAAAATCGGGCTAATCATAATAGTCCTATAATTAGAGGGAATGTTTCTATCCCCATTTTTAAAAATAGGAACAATGAGGCTTTGTGTCCAGGGTTTAGGGAAGCCTTGCTTGACTGCTAAATTGAAGAGCTTGTGTATATGAGGGATAAGGATTGGCCCTCTGATTTTAAAATTTTTATCTTGGTAGCCTTCAATGTCCTTAGCTTTCCCATTTGCAACCCGCTTAACCCTGAACTTTATTTCATCTAAAGAAAAAAATTCTTCCTTTGTAGGGACAATAGGAATGGTGTCCATGGCATTAGGAAACTCATAAAGACTTTTAAGGTAGGAATTCCAGTCCCTTAAGGGAATCCTATTATTTTCTTTAGTATTGCGTTTTAGAATCTGGCTCCAAAACTTCTTAGGATCCGGCTTATATAGTTGTGAAAGTTGCTCTTTCCTTTTATTTATATAGTACATTTTCCGTTTTAATTGGGGATTTGTACGTATTGATCTTATCAAGTTTTAAGGACTCATTAGAAGCATCCCTAATGGATTTACTATCAATTTTGCATTCGTTATCATACCAAGGGTTGGTCATTCTATTATTATTTTTATAGGACACCTCGAAAAGGAACTTGTTAATAGAAGTGGAAAGGGTAGTTGTAAAATTATGATAGAGTTCTTCAATGTTGTCCTTATAAGTTAGGAGATTTAATTTACTTTTTAAATCCTTTAAGAAAATGTCAAATTTACTTTTATCAAAGTGCAAATTCCTTTGATTATCAGAATTCTCTTCAATGGCGCTCCTATGCATGGAAAAGTTTAGAGTTAGGGTTAAAGGTTTATGATCAATGTTATCTCCCAATAAAATTTCATTTTATTTAAGTCTTAGGTGGTTGATTGAGTCTTTATTTTCCCGATTCATTCAATAAATAAGTCCTTTATTCATTCTATTCATCAAAATTCTAGTCATGAAGATGGTGACTAAGGGGTCATGATGATCTTTGTCCTAAGTCTTTTTTTCAAAATCAAATGTAAGTCCGAGTCATTATGGTTTCAAAAGGAGCATGTGATGTAAAAATTCAAGTTGTAAGCATGATTGTAAATTTTGTCACCTTTTGAGTTTAAAAAAACATCATAACTCATTCAAGGACAGGTTTGTAGCTTGTGGCATCCTTTTTACATACAATGCACTAAAAACTAGGTCCGAGTTCTCAGCGCATTTCGTTATTAAACTATTTGGCGCGCTGCAAACTCGTCAGGATGGATCTGTCTCATCAAAATCATACAGATATTTGGTGAAGTGACTTTAAGGAAGGCTTTGGAAGATTCTCACATGTCAGCAAGAGTTTAACACTCCCTCCAAATGCTCAACTAATATTCAAATTCAAATTGCTAAAGGATTCTTGAATTCAAAGATAGTTATATCTATGAGTTTTTTGCACACTGATATTCCTTGTATGTAGAAGTGTTTGTTGCAGGAATTTAACGACATGATGGCTCCAAAACAAGGTGTTAGACCTAGAATAAGATCAGGATATTTATATAGTTTTGAACCCTCTGATACAAGTTTGATTGAGAAAAAACATGACCATGTGAACTCTTTCAAGCATATGGGATGTTGGAGATACTGTCAGAAGCTTGAATGTCATCATCTGAAGGTTAGTAGAGATTTTGTGAAGAACTACAATGAAGGAAAGACTAAGGTGGGTCCTCTAGAGATCAATTTGAACGTGGATATGGTTGTTGAAGCTACAGAGATACCAAGAATAGGGGAACTTTGGTTTAAATCTAGGAAATTGGAAAAAAGAGACTGGTGTCAAGACATGTTAAATCCAGAGCATCAGGGAGCTAATATAGTGAAGGGAATACCCAGGGGCCAGAAATTGGATTTTGGAAGCCTATGACAAGATGTTATTAATCATACAAAGATTTTTTACTTATGAAGGGAGGTATAGTAGAGTTTTACAGTATCATTTCAAGCTACTTCTTCACTTCATTGGTAAGAGGGAAATCGACCTACCATATTTCCTGTTTATGAGCTTACAAAGGATGATTTTACTTGCTCATAGAAAGCATGATAAACTTCAGAAATCCATCTTCCATCATGATTTGATTAAGTTGATAGTAATTGAACAATTGAAGAAAGAGGGAAGGGAATGACTCACCTTCATGTTCGTGTCTAAATATCAAGTTGACCTGCCTATTTCTCCTTCAAAATCCAAGACTCATAGGAATAAGACTGTAATACCTTCCTCTGCTCTCTCATATGAAGTACCACAGTCCTCTCAAGACCCCATTCCTTAAGAACCTTCACCTGTCCAAGTATATAAAAGGGATAAGAGAAAAGGAAAGGCTAAAGAGGTAGTTATTGAAGAACAAATAGAGCTTCCTATGGAGCTTCCTCAAATGGAAATTGAAGATAATTCCCAGAATGTCCAAGTTAAAATTGGTACACCAGCCCTCAGAAGGTCATCCAAGAGAAAACTTGTACTAGTAGAGGAATCTCATCAAAGCACAGAGGTTATCAAGCCTATAACTAGGTTGTCAAAATTCAAAGTTTCTCCTCTTGAAAAGGAAGCACTTGAGGCCATAGTCCAATTAAGTGAATCTCCACCAGAGCCAGCTCTAGAGACATATCAAGGGCCAAAAGATAATCGCGCTCAATTACTCAAGGATGCAAATAGACAACCGAAGTAAGTTCAGGAGAAGAACCAAAAATTACATCAAGAGAATGTTACACTCAGTCAACAGCTTTCAAGTCAAATGGATGAACTAATAGAGGAGTGTAATCATCTCAAGAGGAACATCAGGAAAAAGATGATTCAAAGGAAACAATTGATTAATATGTACAAGCAGAACCTCAGCTTGAGAAAAGACAATAGGAAACTGAATGAAGATATATATTTGGCTAAGAACATGCTTAGTAAGAAGAACTTGGAAATATTCTTGAAAGAGACCACTTCTCCTAGTTCTTCCAAGCAAGATGATTAATATGCAGTTGTTGTTTCAAAGTTATGTCATCAAATTTTGCTGACCTATGGTGAACATGTTATACGTTAGATATCCATTGTTCATATTTGTCTTCAAGGTTATTGGACAAGGATTATTTCTTTTTTCCTTTATTAAGTTGTAAATGTTGGATTTAAAGGGATATAAGGAAATTAAGTGAAAGGTTTTGATGATTGCAAGTTTGGATCACTTGCAAAGAAGTGCTACACAACATAGTAGACCATCAATGAAATGCTCAGAAGATCAGTAATGCAGACATCAAATGGATACCCTTTTTTGTTTTGATGTGAGGGTTTGATAAAGTTCATATGAAGGTGCGGGTTATGGAAGTTTTCCAAACTTAATTCATCAATTTTACAGTGGCAAGTTATATGTGCAGCATCATTACAAGCCCTCATACTTGTCTTATAGTTTTGAAGTTTTATGAAGGTTCATGGAAGCTACATTGAGGAAAGAAAGTATAAATACATGATTATTGAGATGAAGCCCGAGTAATCTCAATAATACCAGTAAATTATAGTGGTATCTGTTTAGATGAGGCAGAATCCCAGCCTTCAAAGACAATTTTCAAGCAAATTTTGGAGTATTTTGGCAAGACAAGCATCTACATGATTTTGTAGCGCTAACCATCTACTTTTTGTGTATCACGCTACAAATGTGCCCATCCTCAACGTATAAGAAGCCAAGTCATATTTGGAATCCTTCTCGATCAAAGAATGGGTGACTCAAGGCCCAAGTGTTTTTGATGACTCAAGAAGATCTCTATCATCCTCCAGCAAAGCCTATGAAGTAATTGAAGACTTAGTTTTAGATAGGGATCTAATCCCTTAGAAATAGGATCTCAATCCTAATTTTTTGTAACTAGATTAGATATTTTTTCACATGTAGCTTTTAGATCAATATTTTGGGGATCTGTAACGAAGTTGTAAAGGCTAGAAATTTACATTGTAAAGGGTTCGACTTTGGAGATTTGACTAGAATATTGTATTGAAAGACACTTTGAATACATATTGGAATATAAGTTTCTTTCACTGTATTTATTCAAACTTTCATCTTTCTTTCTATTATGTACCTGTGAGTGAATACATAATCATTTTTCTATGTTTATTCAATGACTAATAACTAGCATCTTATCTTTGCATTGGTAAACTAGAATCACAAGTATTTTACTTGTTATAGCTATCCAATCATATATGCTATTGTGTGTGTGATTATGCTCGTATAATTAGTATTATTCATCCATTTTCATCTTTAAAAATCTATCTGAATATTATAGTTGAAGGCCCTGTCTCTCTGAGTGTATTCATGTGTATCTGAAGTGAGTGAGTTTATAGCCAAGTCATTCAACTTGATCCATTTTATACCTTTATTTGAAACATTTGATTAAGTTACCAAGCTTGTTTGATCTGCAACCTAGAGTGACTCTTGGAGTGATAACAAATTGGCGTCGTTTCAGGGGAGAGGAGTGTGAAGCAAGCTTCCCTCGGAGATGACATAGTCCCAACTTTTGATGATAGACAAAGGCAGGGCATTAGTTTGGTTGTAATTTTCTATCTGGCAACTCCATTGGAACATAGTGGCTTCTAAGAAAGCACATGCTGGAGAAAATCTTCAGCAGCCACTAACTAATCCAGTATCTGATCCTGAGAGTACCATCAAAGAAGGAAAGGAATTATAGAAGGGATATTCAAGTTCAAGTATCTCTAGAAAGCCTTCGGTGTATTTTCCAGAAAATCCATTAATAAGACTGACACTTTTTGAAACTATAAGCTCAAAGACTAATAATGAAAAAGTAGTTTCAGAAGTTCAAGGATCTTCTGATCTTACTCAAGAAGGTAGTTCATCAATTGTTGAAGAAAACATCTACTCATCATCTATAGAATATTCCTAGTCTGAAACTGAACAAAATTCAGCTTACATTCATACCAATCTTCCTATTGTTGAATTTGTCTTACATGAATTGTTGATAAAAGGAGAAGAAAACCTTGCCAAGTTATTGCCTGAATTCTATAGAGCTTCTTATTTTCCTTCTTCCATTGCAAGTTAAGAAATATCTTTTCCTCTCGGTTGCACCTCTTTTGTCACCTAAATGATAAAAATAGAGGTGATTACAAGCCCAATTGGGTTAGCTAGGAAAGACAACAGTAGAGGAAAGAGTTAGAAGTGTAAAACATAAAAGATAAGCAAAGAATTAAACCAAGAATGATAAAAACAATTAAACTATAGAGCATAAGGACATAAGAACAATAAACAAACAAGACTCATGCCACCAATGGAAAGGATTGTATTATTAGAAAGAAAACACCAAAGAGAAAGGGAGACTTTGGGTCCCTTCTTCCTCCAAGGGAGGGCTCTTGGACCCCCAAATATTGAGCTCTTCTTACAAATGAGGAACTAGAATGAAATGGTGAAGAGAATCCAAAGCACATTCAATCTAGAGGTGATATGAATGGCTAAGTGCAATGGTGCTAGCATGCTCTTGATGAGGAAAGAGGATCCTCCAAGAGAATATCAACAGCATAATAATACAAATGAATTCCTCTCCTTCTGTAGTGCACCCATGGCCTCTTTTTATAGCATAACTTTGAGGTATTATTCAACCAGCTTTTAGTGTGAACAAGGGGTTGATTAGGGAACCTTTAGGTCTTTGACCAGCCACCCAGCCAGATTCAGTCGAGATTTGGATGTCAAACTTGGAAGTTGAACCAGAAGTGGGTGAGAGGCCGACCAATATCATAAATGCGTCGTTTTGAGGGGTGTGCGGCTTTTTGCGTCCACAGTCGCGCATTAGGCGCATGTGCGCTTTTCGAGCGTTTTTGGCTAGTGCAAGTGCGTGCGCTTCTTGTATGTCCTTAGCACATGTTGATTTTATAACTGGTTGTATAGTTTTGGACCTTTTGGAAATGATTTTTTGGTCATTTTTTGGTCCATGGGTGAACTAATAGATGTTTGAAGATGTTGGATTCCTGTAACCATTTGTGGATAAAATTTCTGTGATAACAGATGCCCCTTGATGGATGAGGTTAGGAGCATACGTATAGCCATAATTCATCAATGTTTCTTCTACTAAGAGTAACATTGTAAGAAAGAGTGATAATGAGAGTATCAAGAGCGACCCGTTGGAGGACGAGGGGAACCTGTAGTACCCAACCTTTCGCAAGGTGTGAAAAATAAATTGTGTACAAACAAGGCAGGCATGCCCCATTCTTGTGTCATGTAACTCAAAAAATTTGTAAGACAGTAACTGAAGTGGTGTGTTGGTGAAGATGACTGCAATGCCCTTGGGGGCGTGTTGATAAGAGTAGAGGACAATTTCGATGGGGAACAATACTCTGAAAAATAAGCAATGACACCTGTAGGAAGTATCAAGGGTTTCACGGGCATTGATAGCCCAACAAATTTCAGAGGTCTTCGGAAAATATAAAAACAACTGCAATAGTCGTGAAGTAAGACCCACTGCAACATGAGAAAGTGTTGAAGTTGAATGTTATGGGGGTCAACGATAGCAGAGAGCAATGATGTTTCTCCCTGTGCCATCCGAGACTCCTCATTGTAGAGGTAATGAGAGTCAATATACTGTCGCCCTTCTGGAAACTGTGCTGATGTCGACAAAAAGGGAGACACGACTCCAAGAAGAAAAGGGCTTCATGAAATCCATGGGATGAGATCAGGAACTGATGAGGTATATGGACGAAGTCAATATGCGGTGAGACTCAAGACTTTCCTTGGTTGGGGATATATGTGGAGTATAAGTGGCAACAACCGTACAATTAGGTCGAGTGTCAGGGGGATAACCAAACATGGGATAAGTTGTGCCAGAGGTGGGACAAAGTGAACAAACTCGGAGAGCAGAGGCAGGTTTCTGGTGGGATACTCGGGGTTTATGGACGATGTCAACAAGAGTAGGTGATAAGGAATGCCCCAACCAATGGCGACATGGGTTGCGTTTGCCAAAAAAGGAAGAAGGTCACCAAAGGTGGTGACAAAAAGCTATAAAAATGTTGGAAACAACAGCTTTGTACAATTACATAAAGAATTAAAAAATAAGGTGGGATAATAATGAAGATACAAAAACAGGTGCCCCAGTGTAAGATGTCTTGGCCTGAGGATGGCACAAGTTGTTTGGAAAACAAGTGGAGGGTTGGGGCCCCATAGGAAGGTTTTTGTATTAGGGAAATGTATGGAGGGAAATCTGCAGATGGGAAAATTGATGGTGGATGAAATGGATGGTTATTGATGCTGCGGTAGTGCAGTCAAAATAAAACCGTGAGGAAGTACCCTGGGAGTCCATTGGGCAGGCTAGCAAAATGAGGAGGAGGAGTATGTGAATGATTCATGACATGATGTAAGACTATCGAGACTCCCATCCCTAAATGGTGAGAACAACATGAGTGTCAAAGTTCCTGGGGGGACGATGAATGGGACAACTCATGTGGGTGAGAGTGCTACCAGGTGACAGTACCAAAATGTGGTGGAGGTGACGGTACTGTAGAGCCGGATATAGGGATCTTAGAGGTAAAAATCGAAGGGTTTGACTGGGATATGCATCTTGATATTCGAAGGGAATGACTGCATGCCAGTGTTGAGGATATACCTGAATGAAGACTGTTGAGATATGATGATAAAGTACCTGCACACATGAAAATCAAATACCCGACGTGAACAATATCTGAAGAGAAAGATCATATAGCGTTTATTCAATAATGTAAGCATGCGTACCTGAGCAGAATATGAGGAAAATGTCCCCTGGGGGCTAAGGATGAAAAGTGGCTCGGGGACTGTCATGGTGTAGATGACGGGGTGGTGACCCCATGGATGAAAACGAATCAAAAAATGGATGCCTAGAGCTCCCTGAATTGAGTCTAGAAGTTTGGAAAACTGGACTATATATAGTTGTAGGGCCCACAATGCCACCTCATTTGTACCTGTTGTGTTATTGAGTGGACGAGAAAGTTTAGAGGAGTTTTGGAGATTTCGAGAGATCGAGGCAGTCGATTTAGGACCAATGAGCTTCAGGTTAGTTGTCGTATCATCCTGCATAGAATTAGGGTTTTGTTTTTGGGTAGGGCTTGTACGGAGGGTTGTACAGGGGTTTTTGTAGGTGTGGGCCCCCCGGTGCATGGGCGATCGAGAAAGTTGCGTGCACATATGTGTGCCTATAATTCAGAAATCCACACATGGGGGTGCCCTAATGGGGAGAACAGGCGCGCATGGCATGCGCGCCTGTTCAAGGCACAACAACGCATGCATGTGCGTCTGTAATTCTAACAGCTGCGCATGTGTGCACCGCTGTGTAGTGAACAAGTGTGCTATGATGCGCGTTTGTGTGTGTGACAAGGGCACATGAATGTGCCTTTATATGGCCAAAAGTCGTGTGTGAGTGCATGACTGAGGGATGAACAAGCGCGCATGTGTGCGTGCCTGTGGGGTAAAACAACCGTGCCTTGGAGGCAAAGCTGAAAGGTGTAAAAATTAATCTTTTTTGGATATTTTTTTGTTTGTATGTTTGAGATGGCTAATCAAGTACTATATATGTGGATGTAGGTGATCATTTGGATGATGTCGATTCACTAGAGAGAGAGAGATTGGTCCCAGTTGCGGCAGGCTGTGACCAATGAGGAGCCGGGAGTCCGTGACACTTTGGCAGCCTGTGGGCTACTGAAGTTCTTTGAGTGCCCCCTGATACGGGCCCAGGAGTACCTCCTACAATTCTTGATTCATATGTGGAGTCTGAATTTGCATTGTTTTATGGTGCGGGGTGAGCATTTGGCCTTCACTACGGTGGAGGATGTATATTTCGTGACGGGGCTCCCTTTTCAGGGAACTCCCTTACCGACGAAGCCCGTAGTACTTGGGGACAAGCAGCTGGTTGTCCTGGGTCGGAGGTATAGTATGAGGGAGAACTTTATGTCGGGATCCATGGTGAGTATTGTGGCGATGGATGCCCTGGTTCATTGATGTGTGGCAACGATGGTTGTGAGGGTATATGGGTCCCTCATGACTCAGCGAATTAGTGGTGGTCAGCTGAATATTATGGAGAGGGCGTTGATAGGAGAGCATTTTACCTAGGGCTTATTGTTGCATGCCAAGATGGTAGGGTAGCTAGACAGGTGTCGAGTTGTAGACTCATGGGATTTTTCCTTTGGGTCGATCTTGGTGGCATGGTTTCTGGAGAGGGTGCCTATGTTGGGCCCGAGAGTGTTGTTGGGTGCACCTGGTGTGCGAGAGTTGTGACTGCGGCGATAGTCGATGATTTTGATTCGCCACAGTGGTGGGGAGGGTGGCCACTATTTCACAGCCAAGGCTGCATATGTATGGCATTAGATGCCACAAATTATACTACATTACCCATACTTCGGGGTGGACTTCCGGGATGATCCGGAGATGGTGTTACCTCCAGGAGAGGTGTTTGATCATAGAGATATGGTGTGATATTGTTATTTTGTAGATAGTATAGCATGTATATTTTTATGTATGGGTGGATGCTGATGCTATCATTTGTTTATTGTATGTGTAGATGTAGGGCCTCACGGGTGTGAGGTGGAGATGGTTAGGGTGCCAATTCGCCAGGGGCCGATGAGACCTCCGTAGGGAGAGTTGTGGGTAGGAGAGAGATGACAGTGAGAGGATGCTGGGGTGAGGCTTTTTGACGATGAGAGAGTAGCTAGGAGACATTTTTTTGATGACCCTGGTGCAGGGCCATCACACATTCCTCCGGCCGAGGCCAAGGGAGAG
>JASDQU010260267.1:0-15602 GCA_032191745.1 Picea mariana
TACAGAATCTGAAGGTGTATTCACTATCAATTGAGCGTTGGGAATTTCATGAGTGTTTCAATAAAGAAAAATGGATATAGAAATCCAATTCATCCCAAAAAAAATTTAATGGTTTTCAAATAAGTTTAAAATGTTATAAGCTTCACATAATAGAAAATTATTCCGTCTCCCTTACATTTGAAAAGAGACAAATAGTTATCATAAGATCTAAAATATTATATTCATTTGTGTCAAAACACACCATTAAAATGAAATCAATTTAGGGCCATCCAAACATTGGTGAACTTGGTCATGATGTTGGTTCCCTCTTAGTGATTTGGATTTACGAGCAATGAAATGAATAAGAGCCAAAATTGAAAACAACTTGCTCAAATGGTGGTAACTATTTCCGAGAAGAGATGTGGCTGCTACACGAATCATTCTCAACAGAATGATTACAATGAGGTTCAAGGGGCATTTTTAAAATTACTCATGAATTCCAAAACCCTAAACATGTAAAAACCTAACCCTAAGAGATGAAACGCCACAAGTTATATGGGACCTGATGGGCAAGTTGGTACCTCAACTTCTAGGGGTCATAACTTTTGCATACTACCTTCATTTTAGGTGCGTGATAGCCTATTGTGTTATCACTCCAAAAGTCACTCCCAAACTAAGATTGCTAACATAGAAATAAAAAGACTTGATTGAGCTAAGATTGCTAACATAGAAATAAAAAGACTTGATTGAGTTTATACTGAAGCAAAAAGAAGAAAGCAAAGAAAGGAAAAGAYAGTTAGCGACTATAAATTAGTGATGGAATGTTGGGCTATGGAGTCAAGAAAACACCCTACTTATTAAAAGAAATCAATATGTATATTAGATAAAAGGTTCACTAGATAGAGGAAGAGAAAATATAACACAAAGAAGAAAATCCATAAGGCAAAGATCCTTTCTGCATAAATGAATTCAAGGTACTTGAATGTAAACAGTGAGTAATAGAAAAAATACATTAGATCCTCGGATGCTCAAGAATCCATTAATCGGAGGCAGCCGTGATCCTCAAGGTGTACAATTAATTCAAGTAAGAAGACAAAGAGAAAAAGAAAGAAAAAAAATATGATACCATAGATATCCTGAATTTATAATAACATAAATGTTTACAAAAACATAGGCCCCTCAGGGTTACAATGATCACAAACAAAGTGTCTCATACAACTCTCTAGCCTCTCTTTGCTCATGAATCCAACCCCTCTCCAAGAGCTATCTCCTCTCTTAAATATAAAATATCATCAAAATATCCTTACGAGGTTGAATTCCATCTCTTTCATTGGATTCTAGGCCTTGGAGATAGGTGGCAACAATTAAAGAGACAAAAATCCAACAAGCTGCTAATTTTCAGGAAATTGTTGGAAGTCATTAATGAATTGTTTCCACCTCACTGCATAAGGTATTTAATGGAGCTAAAACTTAGGTGCAGGTGTCCCTTGACATATAATTGATCCATGAGATCCATTCGAACTCCCATTGACAACTTTCAACCTCCAAACAAGGCGAATATCCAATCAGCTACGAAAAACAAAGAATTGGCAGCACATTTTGTAGAGCACTGGTGTTTTAATTGTTTCTCTCAATTTACAACCTTAGTGAGGCCGAAATTGTATCATTAAGTAAACAGGGATATCATATTCCTCCAAAACAAATTTCATAGAAACCCACTTTGTATTTTTAGTTTTATTATTAAATTAGTAATAGTAACTGCTACAGGAAATTCTGTAGCGACACTCTAAAACAGTTCTACACATTTGGTAGCGCCACTGTAAAAAAGTTATGCACATTTCGTAGTGCCACTTCTGTGTCCAATATATATCTAAACATAACATGTTTTTCAAAACTGAGAGTGGTTTTTGTTATTTTGTATGTCATGAACAAAACCCTCCAGTTTTCAAAAATACCGTCCCATTTGTTCATAATACAAGTTTTAAGTTAGTCACTCAAAAAATGCAGAAGTGCAATGTGCTCTGAGCAAAAATGCAGTGTGGTCTTTGAGAGGGTTTCTGGAGGACTTCCCTGAGGATTTTTGGGCTACAAGAGATATGGTTGGAAAGCTTATGATGTTTGCTACATAATGGAATAATCAAGAACTGCAAACTCCTTCTCAAAACCCCTGAAAAACTACCTTGAAGTCAAGTTGTCCAAAAGTACAAGAACCCTCCTATAGAAATTGTATTTTGGGAAATTATCTCCAATCATAATACAATCTTATGTGTTAGCATCTGGATCCATAGGGGATGAAGACCTCCCTATGAGTCTCCAATAACATGCAGTTCCAGTGCCTTATCCATGGGCTGCTCCCAACCTTTAACATTTGCAACCTGCTCTGACTTGTGACCTCGAACTGAAACCAAATGCAAATTGAAAACTGAAACTGAAAAACACACGTTGCAAATCTAAAACTAAAACTGACAAAAATGTTGAAAATGATTCTTTCCTAACAAGATTATTGCACACACATACTCTAATTACTAGGAAAATGAAGCATTCAAGTTACATGAAACAACCAGTGAATCCATTTCATCATTTTGTAAATTGTTTGAAGCTTTGGAATGTGCTTCCTTAAGCACCAGAGATAATTCCTACTTAAAGGCACGTCAAAGAAACATTTGGCAATACACTTACCATTGAAGAGATCAGTGAGCCTAGACTCACTTACGTCTTGCAGAAAAGCTGCAAATGGATACTGAAAAACATAATCAATACTTTCACCTGCGATATTTATTTGTGTAAAAAGGAAAAGTATTGCATTAGGTCCTTCCTCCGCTATGCTTGGTTGTTGTATTTCTTGTTACTGCTTTCAGGTGCATTAATCAAAAGGCTCAGGCATGTTGGTTTCTCTAGTTCATTTTCATTTCATATGGCCTTGGTCCACTCCTGGTCATGAGGTGTATTAGGAAAAAGTCTCAGGGATGTTGCAATTTCTTTAATTTCAACCTCTCCCATCTGCTCACTGCAATCATCCCCTTCATCTGCACTACTAGAGTAATCACTTGTTGAATCCCAAATATATGATGCATATACCTCACAACAATTCTCAAAAATTCTTTCATCTCGATAAATTATCTTGCAATGAGAGTAAAAAACCTCATGAAATTCCTTCAAAGAGGAAATACTAGAAGCGGGAAGCGTTTTATACCATCTCCTTGCATAGCCTTCCAATGAATACATGAACATTTTCATTAATATATCTTCATGATGTATACTCATTTGGTCCACGTATTGATGAAATTTGATTACATGATGTGAAGGATTGTCTTCATACTTTTCTCTGAACTGTGGAAGTTCATCTCCCCACACATCTATAGAAGGAAAAATATTAGGGAAACCATGAATATCAACAAACTTGAAAGGATAAAACCTTGCAGCCACAATGGCTTCCATCCGATCATCTGATGCCATTATGGATGTTCAACTAGTGTAGTCACCTATGAATTTATGAACTGTGGAGTCTCCATGGTGAAGGATAATCAGTCTAAAGTGTTCAACTTCAGTTCACCATCCAAAGCTAGATCTCTTTGTTGCCGTTCTCCCAAGGAATATATCTCACTTTCATCCCTGGCAACAACACCAAAAATATTATCACTCCAAGAGTCACTCCCAGACTACAAATGAGAGTAAGCTTGGTAACATAGAAATAAAAAGACTTGATTGGGTTTATACTAGATCAAGAAGAAAAAAACAAATAAATGAAAAGACAATTAGCTATTGTAAATCAGTGATGGACTCTTGGGCTATGGAGTCAAGCAAACACCCTCCTTATTAAAATAAATAAATTTGTATATTAGATAAAAGGCTTATTGGATAGAGGAAGAGAAAATATAATACAAAGAATAAAATCTATAAGATAGAGATCCTCTCAGCATAAATGAATTCAAGGTACTTGAATGTAAACAATGACTAATAGGCAAGATACATCAAATCCTGAGATGCTCAAGAATCCATTAATCAGAGGCAATCGTGATCCTCAAGGTGTAAAATTCATTCAAGTAAGAAGACAAAGAGGAAAAAAAATAAAAACTATCTCATACCACATATATCCTGAATTTCTAATAACATAAATGTTTACAAAAACATAGGCCCCTCAGGGTTACAATGATCACAGGCAAAGTGCCTCCTACAACTCTCTAGCCTCTCTTTGTTCATGAATCCAAATCCTCTCCAAGATCTCTCTCCACTCTTAAATAGAAAATAGAATCCAAATATCCTTAGGAGGTCTAATTCCAACTCTCTCATTGAATTATAAGACTTGGAGATATGTGGCAACAATCAAAGAGACAAAAATCCAACAAACTGTTAATTTTCAGGAAATTGTTGGAAGTCATTAACGAATTGCTTACACCTCACTGTATGAGATCTTTAATGGAGCTAAAACTTAGGTGAAGGTGTCCCTTTACATATAAATGATCCATGACAATCCATTCGAACTCTCCTTGACATCTGGAAACCTCCCAACAAGGAGAATATCCAATCAGCTATGCCAAACAAAGAATTGACACCACATTCTGTAGCGCACTGGTGTTTTAATTGTTTCTCTCAATTTGCAACCTGTTTCAGGCCTAAATTTGGTCAGGAAGTCAACGAGGATATCATATTCCTCCACAAAATGTTTTAGAGAAACTCACTTCGTAGTTTTGGTTTTATGATTAAATTGGTAACAATAACCATGTTGACGGGCGAAATTGACCGCTCATCAATTGGAAGAGTGAATCCGGTCCGACGTTGTCTAATTAACCCAATACGTTTGGATTAATTCACTCTGGCGGGTTTAATGGCTCCATTGTCCAATCTAAAGTCCTAAGGGAAGCGAAAAATAAATAAAAGAAAAGCAATAAATTACTAAATAATAATCACTAAAATATATATGTACATCTAATATATATATACAGTTTATGTAATTAATACCTATATAATAATTTTATTTATCATATGTACAACATACACAAATAATGAGTTTTAATATGAACTCATAGAAAATCAAATGTTTAATGATTCTTTCGATGAAAGTAACAAAGAAAACGAAAATACTATTTGTTTTTTGGTTTGTTTTCTTGTTTGTATGCATCCATAAAATCAAATATTAAACTACTTAATTAAACAAAAGGATATAGGTAGTGAAAATTATACTATATATAAAAACTTCTATAATAAGAAAGAAAATGAAATAAAAGAACAAACTAACCTATCAATGCATCCAACGTCTGTTCATTGGAGAATATCCAGCCACCTTATTCGAGAGGTAAACCTGCAACGAATCTTAAGATTGTTCCGAATAAATGCGCAACAATATACTAGAAACTGAGTTTTGATAACATAACGTATAATGGAGACAGTCACAGTGATCTTATGATTTACAGTAACTACAATGAGATAAATCTTGCTGTAAAAACTTGTTTTTAAACATTCAACAGAAAATTAAAGATAAATCTCATGTTTTGAATTGAACCGATGATCACCCTATATTGTATCTGAAACAGGACATATGGACAACATGTAAAAATGAATTATTTCAACTCATAATAAATAATGAAGACAAAAGCAATCACCATCTATTATCATATCGAAATAAACATAACTTAAACTAAGACATCATACACAAAAGCTAAAGCTGTAAAATGCATTATGTTCCATTCAAGTCTATGTGTAATTGTCCATACTTCCACCCCAGGCCAAGATGCCTCTAATTACAAAATGACGGGTTTATAAAGGCCTCAGAAAAGATCTCCATTTATGTTCCTGAGATCAAATATTTATTTCAAAAATAAAGGGGGATGCAACCACCCTGATCCTAACTAATCCTCCAAAACTAAAAACAGTTCTTTTTTGTTCATACAAAACGCATTAAAGATATGACTGTAAAGTCTCAAGTATGCCTCAGATGAATTTGTAATCATGGATTCCTAAATATCCTGAAAGAAACAGGAAAATAGAAAGATTTTAGACACATTTCTAACCATTAATTCACACAATTCGAATTAACATAACTGGCTACAAAATCTTGTGATTWTGTAGCTAGTTATCTTAGTAAATGAAATATCATTTTATTAAATGATAAAAACAAACAAATCTAAAATGTAATTTATTTACCAAATAAGATAATCTATTTTAAGAACAAAATCAAACATGATGCTAATTTAAGAATCATACCTCAAACAATGAAATCAAAGCATATTAGGAAACCTTAGAATTGACAATGGCTGTTGCAGCCTCAACATTTTTTAATATCACATGACCTGTAGTCTTTATACGCTTTTCTTTCCCTTGGATGATAGATTCAAGTCTGTGATTTTTTCTTTTTAAAACATCGATCTGATCTTTTAAATCCTTAACCCAAGACTGTAAAATTAGGATATCAGTGTAATATCTTTCAATCCATGATAGACAGACTTCACACATTGGCTGTGTAGCGATAGCGTCAGAACAAACAAGATTGTGGACTGGAGTGCCCTCCATACAGATAATAGATCCATTGAATAACTTGACACCAGAAAACTCTGGATTGTTTTTTAAACAAGGGGGTAAATTATCAATGAAGTTATAGGGTCAGTCACGGTATGACTCAAATGGCGAAGGGTCTTCCTCTACGAGGAATTTGTCGATTTCAGAGTCAGAGCTCTCACTAACTTCAATCATGCTAATCGCGTTTGCATGAGAATTAGACTGATTGTGAAGACTCCTAGAAATTAGCCTACCAGCTCTTTTGTTTTTGAAATTGATATCAATGTTACTCTTAGATATCTTTCTTGTAGGTCTTTTTACATTTTTAACATAGTCATTTGGATGTATGACCTTCTCACAGACCTGTTGAAAATATTTTGGATCGATTAAGGGTTCATTGTGAGGGGGTGAGAAACATGGTTGGACGGGTGAAAGGGAAGCTGGAGGGTAGGTTAGGGTTTCTTCAACTACGCATTTATCAACCTCATCAACATTTGGATTAGAGAAACCATTTCTCAACAAAAACGAGTCCCAATTGTCGCTTTGTAATTCTAAATGGTGTACAAGTAATATTTTGATTAGGCCATGTTGGAAAAGGCTAGATTCAGCTCGCTGCTTCCTATAAATTTTACCCATTTTGTAGAGACTCCTCAATAAGTAGTATGGCATGCTCAAGGGGAAATCCATAAAAACCATAAGCAAGCACAAATGATAGAGAAAGACCAAACCAAAATGTCCCTCACAGGTGACGAACTACTTTATCATTGCAAGTAAATCGTGCCAACGAGTTTTCAAATAAGAAATTGGCATACCTCTTTCGCATCCCTTAATTTTTCGAGATGTAAACAGCAGGGTCCATGGAAATTCTTCCACTTTTGAGTTTTTTAACCACTTTTGACTGCTTGTTGGTAACCTTGTGGCTTGATTCAGGAACTCCTCAGTAAACTCCAGTTGCACATCACCAACTTTCTCTCTACAACCATCAAAGGAGAAGGCCAATTGTAGGGCAACCTGTAAATTGAAACCTTGAAACTTCCCAATGAAAACGAGCCAGCCCATTCTCTCCAAATCTCCCCTGGCATCATCGTATAAGAGCAAGGATTAGGCACCGTTTGGTTCAAATCTCGTGACAGGAGCCATATTGAACGTGAGGGTAATCAAACAAACACTGCTCACAGGGAGGATTTGCGAAAACAACACAGAGCCATAAGCTCGAGCCTGACAATGGATGTTGTTGGACTGATACGATGAGACGAGAGCTTAATTGAAAAGCATGTAAAAGGGTTTTGCGAAGCCCAAGGCCATGCATTGAAATGATTGCAATCTACAAATCATTCACCACCTTTGCATTCAGTACGAGCATAGGACCAAGCACTAAAAGTGACCATAAGTGCTTATATCGTGGGTTCTATTATAAGGTTTTGAAAATCGGGAATGAAAAACATTAATCAAAAGAAACTTATAGCCAATAAATCAAACAAACCATATCAAAATAAAATCGTGTAGATCCTTTGTTCATAAAACCATCAATCTTTAAGTCAAGCTTGGAATTGAAAAGACCAAAACAAAGAGTGTAGCATCTTCATGGAAAGTAACCAAAACTATATGAACAATTTCCCTTTAATGATACTTTAAAACAAGGAGATACTCATAGTCACAAGTTTTTGTGCTTTCAATCATGAAAACAAAGCATAAATAATCGATCGAGAAAAGAGACAACTTGAAACTGTCATTTCGGAAATTGCTCATGAATAGTAATAAAAATTGATGACCCTAGTTAGGCAACTACATAGATCGTTTAATTGATATGAAAAATTAACAATCATTATTGTGCTGCCAACAATGGTGACATGTTGGGAGAAGTAGTTATCTCTGTAATACGAACAAGTTCAGGTTAGAAAAATATGAAAAACTTCAAATCGAAGCAAAAAGTCATTTGAACATCTTAAATAGTCATGATGCAACCCAGTTTCAGATAAATTTTGTTAACAAAAGAAAGGCACAATGTTTAAGTTAACGTCTCCAATATTGTTGACAAGGTCATTGTTTCCAGTAGGCGTTCATAGCCTGGACAGGGATGTCAATTAACCCACTCTGACGTCTGTATCCTGTCAAGAAATTTCAAATCAAAACAAAGGACGCTTATGGCCAAAACAAGATTCATATATGAAAATTTTCTTTTACCTAACATCGCTTCGCTGCTAGCAGTCCTGTTCAGTACCCTGACGAAGTTATCTTGGTGTCATACATGTATTTACCCGCTGCCAGCAGACCTATTCAGTGTCCCGACGGGTTTACAAACACTTCCCATAGCTCATCTGAAAATTTATTTTGATATAGTTCTAAAGATATTTAATACATCGAGGTGACGCTGAAAATTTCAGTTTTTCAACACAACTTAGTATATTATAGGACTTTAAGTTTTTCTTGCTGCCCTTTATCAAGATTTGAAAAATAGTTCATTAATAAAACTAATTTTCAAGAACAAGGAGACATCGTTGAGTTGTTCTCTTAAAGAACAGGGACAGCGTAAGGAGTTTTAAAGATGGTCGTGAATTCTTTCAAATGCAGGTTGAAACCGTGAAAACGTCTTTCAAACAGAAAATCATCTTTAACCAGGCTACAATTTCAGAGACATACAACAATAGACATTCTAACAGCCTTTGAAAACTTTTTTTGAAATGAAACATTATGTTTCTCTTTGTCTAAGCTGGACTGTAATACAGGGATGTTTGACTCAAAAGGACTGATGAACTAAAATGAAAATAAAATGAACCAGCAAAGAAAAATTGGAAAGCAAAGAAATCCAAATAGAAAAATATGTACAGAAGGTGTATGGGAGAGTCGTCATGTGAAATACCTTTTGAGAGCTTGGCCATTCACTGGGAAGGTGTCTGGCTATCCCTCTAGATTCTGCAGGCGAAAAGAACTGGGACCTAGTTTTTCAGCAATTAGAAATGGTCCCAACAACAAATTCTGAAACTTAGTATGTTCTCCTTTTCCCTCATGAGGTTTGTCCCACTTAAGTACAAGATCGCCTACCTCAAAATTTCTGTTAGAGGCAGAATTGGAATCGAACCAGTTTTTGACAATGAGTTGATGTTGATCCAATTTTCATTTTGCTTGAGCCCTTACTTCCTTTAACTTCAGCAAATCATTAATCCAACTTTCCAAGGGGGGACGGTTTTCTTCTTGCACTTTTTGTGATAACTACAAAGATGGAAGAAGGACATGTGGTGGAAGAATCGCTTCTTTGTCGTAAACGAGAAAAAAGAGGGAATTACCAACAACAGTTTTAGGAGTCACCCTATCAGCCCAGATTGCATTAAATAGTGAATTATGCCAGTTTTTATGATTTTCGGAGACCGTTCTCTTGATGATCTTGATCAAGTTTTTATTATTTGATTCAGCCAAACCATTGCCTTGGGGGTAATATCTAGCGAAGTACTTTAACATTATCCCCTTTTCTAAAGAGAAATCACTCATTTCAAGAGACGAAAAATAGGAAGCATTATCAAATACTAGGCATTCAGGGATACCGAAACGAGTGATAATATTTGCATTTAGGAAAGATATTACCTGGCTGGTGTTTACTACTTTTAATGGGGCAGCCTCGGACCATCTGGTGAAATAATCTATGGTTGTTATGATGTATTTATGCTGCTACGAGGATGCTAGATTGATTGGGCCTATAATATCAAGGCCCCACTGTTGAAAAGGGGAGTCTACCGAAACAGGTTGTAACGGGAATGCTGACTTCTATACTCATCCAGATGCCTTTAGAAAGGTCACACACTTGCGGCATAAGGCATGGGCATATTTGAAAAGAGTAGGATAGTAATATCCTGCTCTTAACACTTTGTGGGCAGTGGTATCTCCACCGAAATTCCCACCAGCTTCCCCTGCATGTAATTCCAATAAAACTTTATCTACTTCATCTTTTTCTAGACAGCACATAAGTATTCCATCAAAATTTTGGTGAAACAAGATACCATTCACTAGCTGAAAAGAAGCAAATTTTAATCTCAGTGCTCTCCTCTTTTTTGGATCAAGGTGGCCGGAAGTTGATCTGTGCATTAGATAAAATTTGGTGTCATCATACCAAGGACTGATAAGGTTTTCTACACAACAGATTTGATTTTGATTGTGTTGATCTTGAATTAACATATCAGTTTCATTCTGTTGTCATATAGCTGAATCAAAAACCAATTTACACAAACCTTGGCCTCTCACAATTTGAGCAGGAGTGATTTCAAGGTCATATTCTTGTAAGTATGTGACCCAATTTCCCATTTTTTCACCCAGTTCTTTCTGTACTAACAAATTTATGACAACAGGGTAGGGGACAATGATTTTCGTCCTAGATTTCAGCAGGTAAGATCGAGAGTGTTTTACTGCTTTAAAAATAGCAGAAGCCTGTTGATCCACTGAGGGATAATTAAGTTCTACTCTTTAAAGGATGAGCTCATAAAGGCAATTGGGACTTCATTGTTTTCAACATTCTTCCGGGTTAGCACAACAGCATAAGACCGATCAGAAGCAAAGGTGTAGAGAGTGAAATCCTGCGAAAAATCAGGGCTCATGAGGGAAGGAGCTTCTATTATGGAGTTTTTAATCGAGTCAAAGGCTTGACTTTCTAGGGGTCCCCAACAGTACTGTACATCCTTTTTTATTAAGTTCTGTAATGGCCTAAACATTTATGAAAAACTGGGAACAAACCTTCTAACAAAATTTATCTGCCCTAAGAAAGATTGGATGGATTTTTTGGAAGAGGGAGGGGGCAGTTTTGAAATGACTTGGGTCCTTTCAGGGTAAATAATCATCCCTTAATTTGATACAATGAATCCGAGCAGTTTTCCCTGTTCTACTGCAAAGACATATTTTTTAGGATTTAAAGAAATATTGTACTTATGACATTGCTGTAGAACAGATCTTAGATGAGCTAGATGATCTCCTTTATTTTTTGAGAACACAGTGACATCATCTAGATAAAATACTACAAATTGATTGATAAATTGCGGAAAGTGATATCCATCGCTCTTTGGAAAGTGGCACCGGCATTTATAAGCCCAAAGGGCATCTTTCTATAAGCATAGGTACCCCATGGAGTATAGAAAGTAGTCTTCAGCTGGTCTGGGGGAGACATGAGGACTTGGTTGTACCCTGAAAAACCATCTAGCAGCGATAATCTTTCACAATCGGATACTTGTTGGAGGATCTGCTCCATGGGAGGCACAGGGTAGTTGTCCTTATCGGATGCTCGGTTTAGATTTCAGAAATTGACACATAGTCAGATTTCACCACTCTTATTCCTTACAAGGACAAGATTAGAGACCCATTGAGTATGTCTTACAGGGAAGATTATTTTAGCATTCAAGAATTTATTTAGTTCTTCCTTGACTGTCAGTTCAATTTTTGGGTGCATCTTTCTTAACTTCTGTTGGAAAGGCTGGGTTTGGGTTTTGATGGGAATAATGTGTTGTATGATGTTAGGATCAAAGGTTTTTAGATCATCGTATGTCCAAGCAAAGACATCTTTAAATTCTTTAAACAACTTAATAAATGTTGTCTTTTATTGCTCAGAACACCCCGTACCCAAGTTGATGCATTGTGGGTTATCTTTAGTTCCTAAATTTACTTTTTCATGTGTCAAGGAAGAACTATTCATTTTACAATTTACTGATTTTCTGAATTTATCGTGCAGATCATAAAAAATTTCTAATCTTCCCACAGATTTTGGGATAGAATTTACCAAATCTAATGTTGACTCTGGAGATCTTGGATCCGGTATTACCGTAAAATCGCGAAGGTTTTCATCGTGGGTACCTTCATCAATAACTACGCCTTGGAAAGTCTCTTCTATGTCGAAAAAACTGATGATTTGTTGATCTTCATCGAAGACTCTCCAATTCATGATGTTAACCGGGATGGATGGCCTGAACAACAACTCGACAGAAAAAGAATTTGGAGAAAGGCCTTCTGCAGGAAAAAGTTTAGAGGCGACATTAGCTAATAAATCAACCTCATAATTATTCAATCTTGGAATAGAATTAATGTTAAACGTGGAAAATTGGTTCATCAAATTCCATACCTCAGTTTGATAGATTTTCAGGTGTGGAGATAAATAGTGAATATAATTTTTTACCTATCTAACCACAATTTTTGAAACACCAAAGATTGTCAAATTTTGAATCTTCAGATCTAATGCTTTTCTGAGACCTTATAGGAGTGCCTCGTATTCGAATGTATTATTTGTTCATTCAAACTCTAACCGGCAAGCGATCAAAGTTTTGTTACCTGCTGGATCAATGATAAAACATCCCGCACCGGCTCCTTCCTTAGATTTGGATCCATCAAAGTACACAAACCAGATTTGATTTTCATCAGGTGTATGTGACCACTGAGAGCGAATTGTTGACTGTGTGCATGTCATAATTTTAGACTGTTGTTCGGGATCAGTAATGGTAGAAATTTCGATGACGAAATTGCCGAAAAAAGTATTCATTCCCTGTGCTTCGGGCAAATTGGAAGAAGTTGTAAATGGTTCATTAGGGTCATTTAAATTAGTTATCGTAAGCTTAAGATAATGCTTGCAATTGACCTTGATTTTGTTGGGCTTTCCATTTTCTGGCAGCCACAAGTGAGACCAATCTATTCCAAAATAACCATGTAGTTGTTTGGACCAATATCTACTTAAGAACATGCTATATACTTCAGGGATATCAATGACAATAATATCAATTATCTGATGGACTTTAGCATTAGATGACAATCTAATAAGTACATCCTTTAATTCACCTATTACTTTAACGCTAGTCCGATCAAGATGAATAATTTTCAGACAAGAAGGTTGAACTTCAGCATTGATCTTTTGACAGATAGACCAAGGCATTACGTTTGATGATGCGTCTGAATCTACCATACAATTATGTACATTCCTATTGAAAATTTCAAAAGTAAAAAAAAAAGGTGGAACATTTCTGCGAGTATTAACAATAGAAGTTTGTTTTTTTTAATTGCAGCCCCTAGAACTATTTTTTCTACATTTGTCACGCTTTTTATAGCAAGGTCTCATTTATCAGCGGGTTCTAGTGTCGTTTTAGCGGAGACTTTTTGAGCTGTTTTATGACTATTTTCTGCAATTTTGTTGTGTTTTAAACTGTTGTTTTTGTTGTTTTCTACAATGTTCTGCAACATCTTTTGCAACAGAAAATGAAATTTCAACAATTCATACACAAAAATATTAGCTCTAAGTTTTTTTAGATCCTCAATCAAATCATACTCTAAACTTGGAGCTGTTGAATGTTGTTTCGTTTCAACTGGTTTAGACTGTTTTTGAGGTGCATTAATGGCAATCTCAGAAGAAGATTTATTCATTGTTTTACTTCTGGTATTATAAGGATGCACCGTTTCAAAATTAGCTTGAAAGATGCTATCTGAAAAATGTCCGAAAATGTTGGGAGAGGACTCGTCCTCTTTCACTACTTCTTGTTCAGCCATATCTTCAGGAATCTCAGATAGCACTAAGTTATCATGTGCCTCTAGAATCGTCTGGATAGAAAACTGTAGGCTTTCTAAGTTTAGGCCTTTAGAACTTGGGTTAGGTTGGTTTGTGGGAGAAGGTTTTCTGAAAGGGGGTTTGTAAGGCCCTTTGCTAGAAGAAGCTTCTTCAGTTGATCTTTTCAAATCTATAGCCTTGTTTGACAACTTCTAAATGACCTTTTGTAAACTTTCAAGATCAAAACTATCTGATTGAGTTTTGGTTTGGGGAGGTCTAGGAAGAATTTTGATTTTCTTCTTGGAGGATGAGGTAGTTTCTGATTCATTAGAGATACTTTCCTTTAGGCTGAGAATATCTTTCTCTATTTGACTTGCCTCCTCAAAGGCTTCTAATAAGGTTGTTTTCTTAAACCTTTTAACCCAGATTGCAATGTTTTGGTGTAGGGATTTGGTGTAGTATGCGACGATAAGATTTTCAGCAGGCATTGAGTCCATGGGGATTCGATTCTTTAATGCTAGGAATCTTTGATTAAAGTATTTTATATTTTCTTTGGGGTTCATCTTTAAACTAGAGAGTTCCATGACTAGGAATTCAGGAGATTTATCATCTCTAGATTTCTCAAGGAAAAAGGATTCAAATCTTTCCCAGGATACAATGGTGTGGAGTTGTTGGGAAAAGTACCAAGTAGAGGCATTGCCCTCAAATGTATATGGGAAAAGTCTACATACTATGTCTTTGTGTTCAACACTACGGAGCCTAATGGCTAGCATGAATTTTTTAATATGATCCTCAGCAATCTGCTTAGAATCTGGGTCAAATTTAGGGAGCTATTTCTCCAGGTGTTTAGGCAAAGGATGCTGGGGTCCAGGTATGGCCACTGCATCTTGATCGAGCCAAGGCCTGGTGGGATTATTTGGATTTTCCATAGGTGTAGGTGGTGTCGAAGGCTGAGATGAAGAGTTGCCTTCGTCATATGACTTTTCTCCTGAAGAGGAAGGAGATGAAGGGGGTGGTGATGGTGGAATACCAGATCCTCCTGCTGCAAGAGTAGGGATATGATCTAGATCAATAGTGTTTAGTGTAAGACCAGTGCCTTCAAGCTTCTCCCGAATATCAGAGAAGTCTAATGGTTTGTTCAATGGCCGACCTGGTTGTCTGATACAGGCCAAAGCACCATGTGTTCTTAGGAGTGACTGGCGAACAATTTCTTGAACGTCACACCCTGTGGGGTTTGGTGTTACTGGTTAAACATCTATTTGTGGAATGTCGTTTGATGTGGTTGTTGTTTGGGAGACATTGTTATCATCAGAATGAATTCTTGTCACTATAGGTGAGTGGGTGTGTGGGGGAGGAGTCTTACGACCTCCATGTGCCATCAATAGTGTTTAGGCCCTCCTTCTAGCACCATTTGTTGATGGGTGAAATTGACCGCTCGTCAATTGGAAGAGTGAATTTGGTCCGGGGTTGTCTAATTAACCCAAGTCGTTTGGATTAATTCACTCTGACGAGTTTAATGGCTCCGTTGGCCAATCTAATTTCCTAAGGGAAGTGAAAAATAACTAAAAGAAAAGCAATAAATTACTAAATAATAATCTCTGAAATATATATGTACATCTAATATATATATATA
>JASDQU010260268.1:4596-14925 GCA_032191745.1 Picea mariana
TTCATCCCACCATGGTGTTGCATGTCCCTCTAATCTGGTGACAACATGTCTCACCTTCCTTCCTTCATCGACATCTTCATAGTCAAAAGACTTGTCCATGGACCTTATCCAGTCCAATAGCTCTTTGGTATCCAAATTATCTTCATATATTGGCATGTCCATCTTTTCTCTAGCTCCCAACTTCACAACAACTTTCAATAAGCGTTCTTCAACCACATCTTCTCCCGTAGCTTCTTCAACCTCTACTTCTTCGCTTTCTGCATCACTGACGTATTCAGTAGCAGGTGTTCTTCTTTGCATTGCTTCCATCGCTTCCAACCTTGCACGAAGTGCTCTCATTTCTCTTCCTACAACACGGTTTGCTAGAGGTGGTTCTACGCATACCCTTAGTGACATTGCTTCAATTGTTCCTATACACTGAGTACAACTTCAATCTTCTTCAGGCTCTGATACCACTTGGTGCCAACCCCCCTTCTCCTTGGGCGACATGACCTCTCGGTCAAGGATCTTCAATTCTTGGAGCTGAATTAGCTCTCTAAAACCTTAATGGTCTCGCTTGTAAATAACCACAAGTCTCTTCAGTCCTTCGGTGTGTTGTAACAAATATTGAAATTTTGGCTTTCGATCACTTAGGAGAATGAATGGAAGCATTGGCAGTGGAAAGGACCGCATACACCGAGAATTAAGCCACATAGAGAAAAATATCAAGAGTCCAGGTTTTTTTCCATCTAGGATTTGGCCGACGTAGATATCTTAATAACTACAGCCCCGATCCTCGAATTCACTAAAGTATTAAAGGATAAGCCGGGTCAAATAAAGATTAAGAAAGATTAACGTTAATAAATATCATCGCAATTTCACGATTCGGGATTTCTCGCATCAAGTATTATCGAAGTCCCGACACTTAAATCCATGAAAGGTTAAATATTAATTGCTAATCATGATTAATTAAGAGATTAAAACAAATGCTTATCGTCTAATTAATCCCTTCGCAATTCAGGATTCCTTGCATGTCATAACTCTTGAGGAAATGATACCCGAAACTCGAAGGCCCGAAAGAGTGCAATGTAAAAGTCTAAATGTATTCCGGGGATTTGGCCGACTTGAATATTTTAATAACCACTGCTCTATTTCCCCGAATCCCGAAAACCCGAAATCGGACTCTAGTCATATGCAAAACTGCTTTAGAAAAACGCAATTTTCTCAGCCGTGGAGAGGTCGTTTTTCGCATTTGAATAGTTGATCGACATCCAAAAATCCTAAGATGTCTATTGGTGTCTTCAGAATTTCATTTTGAGCTAGGTAAGGCAACCAAAAGTCCTCCGCAAGATGAGGTTCGTTTTCAGAAATATGGCGTTTTTACTATGCTGAGTCATCATTTTCAAATGAGGATTTTGAGCGCCTGGAGTATCATTTTGGGACACGGTTGGAGGATTTTGTGCCTAACACATCATATATCATTAGCCTCTTTCAGTTTTCCTATAGGTGTCACAGATTGGGAGAATCAAATCCATCTCCGAGCCCTAATTTTTAAATTTCATATTTTCCTGTTTTGACACATGTTTGTTAAATGAAGATTTAGGAAAAATGAAAAGGGGTTTGAGAGAACTGAGAGAGGTTTTTTCTCAGAATAAACAGATGCACAAAAGCCTCTTTCAGTTTATACACAGGTGTCTCTATTCGAGAGATACAGATCCATAACCGTAGCCCTAGTTTTCGACAGTTTGGCCCATTTTCTATGGCAGAAAGTTTCAAGAATTGGTTGTAATTGTTGTTATCTTTTAGATTAGAGAGGATTTCGACCTCAATACATATATGAGGCATATTTGTATAAGGAGGGAGGAGGAGTAGTACTCCGGGGCTGTAGCACTTGTTTTCATGTTTAATAAAAGAGTGCAGAGCATTTTCGATCTATATCAGAGATTCTTGTGATTTTGTTTGCAGAGAATGTCTTATTGCTTCGTTTTCACATCATTTCACTTGGTTTTATTTCCATTTGCTTCCCGATTTGTAACTATGTTTGTAATGGAATTCATCCATTTGTTAGATGCTCTGTTGCTGGATAGGTTATAGGTTGTTTCTTGCGAAGATATGAAGGTTCAGAATTCATCCTTGCTAGATGCTTTGTCCCAACTATCTCTTTCCACTGATTTATGCTTGGAATTCACTCATTGTTAAGTGCTCCTTGCATTTTGATATGTTTTCTCTTTATTTTGCTGCCATACCTTTTATAAATCCTTCCCTCTGCAATCAACTTCTATCTCACCTCTGCTCCATGGATTTCCATTGCCGAAACACTCTTATTACTTTCTTGATCATTTGACTCCATGCCCAATGAACTACTTTTCAGTCCAACCCATCAACCCTAAAACCCAAAACTTTTTGTTACCCACATATCTGCCCACTATTAAGCTTATTGAATATCCTATTGTGACATATTTTCGAGAGATCCCTCTCGGGTTGGAAGGGACAGTTTCCAATCAAAAGTGGTTCGAGGTTATCTCGAAATTTACTTGCATGCAACCCAAGTCAAGTCCGAGGGACAAAATTTATTTCATTTAAAATGTGCTAAGGCTTGGCTCTATTACAGCCTAGAACCAACTCTTGTGACAACACGGTGCAAGTTCTATGACACTTGCAACCTCTCCCTTCTCACTACCGGGCGATTAGTGTTCAGGCACTAGCTCCTCCACTGTTAACGCCTTCCCGCATGTGACCTCAGACTATGTCTACACATGATTTTGGGCACGGTTGAAAGTGGTTTGGGATCAATCCACTTTTCTCCCCGCAATTCACTACCGATCACCATGTGTCTTTTTTTTTTGCAATACCGTGGTTTCAGTTACGGCTCGCTGTTAAATTTTTAACATCCGAGTACTTTTCGTCCCCACAATCCTTCGTGATCGTCAATCTCAAGAGCTCGACAACGCTTCTGAACCTAACGGTTTAGATCTCTCCTTTCCCAATTCTACGGATCATAACTAACCCTTCTAAATCAATGACTGTGATTTATTCTGTGATTCAAGCTTTAGGAGTTTCAAATCTCAACTCCTGCTTTCTCCGCAATGGCTATCTCCCAAAATAAAAGATCTGTTGACATTTGTCCTCCTCAAATCGATGGTTCTAATTTACTTCAGACCTTTGGGGTTTGAAGATTTCAATTCTCAACTTCCCAGAGTATTATTATCCGAAGTTCGCGATCTGTCAGCATGCGTCCCTCTGGATCTGACGGTCCAGATTTTCTTCGGGTCTTCTTGGATAGATCTTAACCCTTTATCTTGTCCAACTTCCGCAAATTCTTCTTCTCAAGGATTTCTTTGACACTTAGTCGATTTCTGGTCCTGTGCATTCCTTGCAACTGACCTCTGCACTTTCTTATGAGAAAAACCTGAGTTATTTCTCCAAGTCAAAGACTTCACATACACATTCCTTGCGCTTAATATGCATACTATGCATACAAAAGTTCCATGCTATCTCTTCTGAGCTTTGAGTCGAAAAAGACTCTCTCACATGCACTCGTTGCGTTGGGTATGCACTCCTTGCATAACTTACAAAAGAGAAAACACTTGAAACTTATTCAATTCTTCATAAATTCATTCCTTCACCATGAACATCATACATCCACAAAACACATAACAACAATAAAACTGTAAAACAGTATCAACACTGTACAATTGGATAAATTTTCTCTGTTCTACTCATTTCATAAATAAATACATGATTACAACTTCTGTCTCTTACAAAACTACAATGAAAATGTGTCTAAGGACCCAAAGCTTCCTTGCTCTTCTTCCTCCTTTCTAGATTCTATCACACTCTACTCAAGAGGTTACCTACTCAATTTAATTAATGCAACCTAATGACTAATATGGGATAATATCCTACACCTGTAATATATTACAGTCGTGTAAGGATTTACAATGATTTGTCAGTTCAAAACGGTGGCCTGACTTTACATACATCTAATTAATTAACAAGAGATTCAAAAAATCTTCACACTGCTACCAAGCTGGTTAAGAGTCGGTTTGGCTCTTTCAATGCGTTGATGTGTTGACTTCGCTTCCACATCTGCTTTGTTTTGACTTGATAGCGATGCTCCTGCATCACAATGGCGGTAGTCACGAGGAAGAGATCCAATCGAGTTGGTAGAGATACACTCATAACTAACGAGGTGGGTTAAATGGAGTTGGCATATGCACGTAATATTTGCTAACACCTTTTGAGCATTGTGAATCTAATCATATTTTTCTCTTACCTATTCTTAAACTCCATTATTGATCGGAGATTTATTTTTTTTTCCAGTAGAAAATCCGCTCAATTATATTAATAAAAATATAATGTTTTTACATCATCTAGACCCCACAGATGTTCATTGCAGCAACTAGTCCATAGACCATGCTCATAAAAAGATCACAAAACATCCCCAGAAAGTCACCAAAGAAAAAAAACCAGCACGCAGGCGATAAAATGAGATACAAAACAGGGCAAAAACCCAAACAAAAACCAAAAAAGAAGCAAAACCAGCAGTCGCACGCCCCCAAAGGACCTCGAAGTGAATACCCAACATTACACGCCCCAAAAGGACCTCGAAGTGTTATCCAAAAACACCACATGCCCCCAGTGGACCTCTAAGCTCTTGTCCAAAACCTCTTCAAGCCAAGGAGGAAGAGAACAAGAGAGTTCAGAAAACTCAAAGAAACAAGAAACCGACCGCTACAAAACCATGAATCCACCTCCATCGCTAAACACAAAAGGAGCCTCCCCCGATCAGGCAGACACAGGATCGAGAAACAGTCCAGAAACTCATCCCTAAGCAGACCCAAAACGTGACCCCGAACAGATCCAAAACTCGACTCCTAAAACTGTCTTAGTGGAACCACCGCAACCGCAGAAGGAGGAACCGTCGCCATCGCAAAAGGTTCACATCATCGACTGCAAGCACGAATCTGCCACCACCACCGCCCTCAAGCTCTCAACTCACCCTAGCCTGCTTGCCCTGGAAGGTTTACGCCCTCGCTTCTCCCGCCACCATCGTCATCCTTAGACTCTTGACTCACCCTAGACAGATCGCCCTGGAAGGATTACGCCCTCACTTCTCCATGGATGCATGGGATGTGGCTAGCATACCTAGTTCGCAGAGTCAGAACCTTGATCGACTCTCAAAACCCTAAAAACTAGTCGCGGCGGGAGCTCCCATCACGACCAATGGCATAGCCTTGACTGGAGATTATCCCAACCATTTTGTCAAACCGACACACAGGTTCGTGGAGTTAGATGGAAATATTGAAGGTGATCCATATGTCACTAACTCTTAGAGATGTCTCTCGGAAGTAATGATGAAAAGAAACATGCATATTATGTCACTAACACCACTCTCTTCCATTTTTTGGTTACTCCATTGGCAAAGGCCTACAGCATATCATTAATTAGAAGTTGGAAGCATTATGCTTTAGACATAGGGTTTGAATCTTCCAAACTCTTCACATGTGCAATGTGATTTTCATCTCGAGCCTCGACAACAATATGCACAATATCCTTCTCTACCGATTTTTTTGTTCCTTTGTACCTACTCTCTTTCCAAACTATCGAGCCAAGATTAGCACTCGGGCTAAAAGCCCTTGGCACCCTTTCTAATGTATTTTATGTATGTTTTGGAATGTATACACAAATTCTATGCATTAGCTTGTTTGATTGAGTGTAAGGTGCATGTCTTTGATGGGTTGGTGAGTGGACCCAAATAGTGCACACTAACTTATTTGAGATGTATAAATAGATTATGATTACGAGGTTAAATGTAATCGAGTGAGATCTTGTATCATGTGTAATATAAACTAGATAGCAATAAGATCTTTGAGCTATTTACAACCAACATTATATTTTTGTTATGTGTTTGGGTTGTTTTCTTACATCTTGAGTTTGCACAATGGTTTATTTTTCTATCTAATTTAGCTCACATATATGTGAATGTTTATGTTTTTTTTTTGTCTCTTTATGGTTTAGCACTATTTTTTGGTATTTATGTATGCTAACATGTGTTACATATCCACCGAGTAAGTTAGTACAATGTACCTGCCAACAATATTGGTTCTATCACTACTAGAAAGACAAGGTTTAGCAAAGTTTTTAATAGAGATTTTTAATGTTAGAAGATTGGGTAAAATTGTCAAAAAGCCCTTACCAACAATTGCAAAGGTTATTTCTAACTAATTTTTCTCATTGAGTGTAGGTTTATTTTACATCAGTGCACTTATGTATATAGCACACCAATGCATTGTGGACATGTGCCATGTGCCACAATGCCAAAGTCCCTCAATTGGCATGAAAATGTTGAGTTGTAACTATGTGTGTCATGGTTCTAGGCACATAGGTGCACATTGTGATTTTAGGTGCACTAGTGCTTGTACTGTGGGAGTGCATGAGCGTGTTGTAAGTTTCAAAGCATTAGTGTGTTATTTAAGCACATGCACTAATGTGATATTAAGGGAAAATAATGTTTGTTTTATTTAGACACAAGCCTCTGTGTGTTATTAAGGTAAAAGATTGGTGCATATTATATGTACAAATTGTTGATTTTTCGATATGAGAAGATATTGTATGTGAATGAATATCTTATTACAACGATGAGTGTTCTATATATAAATAACATATGGTGACCATGGTGACCATCGATGAAGAGATGCGTCCCTTGGGTAATAAATATATTTATACTTTATATTATATTATACATATAATATAAATATACTTTATATTTTATTATATATATTTATACTTTATATTATAAATATATTGTTACATTAATAATAATATAATTAATAATATTACTTGATAATTAATAATCATATTATTTATTATCAATCTAGTAGAATGTCTTTTCGACGCTGCCCAAACATCAACACTCCCTCTCAGTGAGGGAGACATTCTACATTATGCCTAGATTACCTCTAAAGATTACCTTTGAAGATTACCTATGGGTAGCTCTCAAATAGCTTCAACATGTCACCATGACATCCATTACCTCGCAATGCATCCGTACCTCATCATGTGCACCCTTGTCTTGCAGACTAGTCTACAGGTAGAATTACCATATCCACACAAGATATCCATAGTGCAACATGAGTTCACCCCATGCATCCAAGATCTGTGGGTAGCTCTCAATAGCTACAACATGTCCCCATGACATCCACTACCCTGCAATGCATCAGTACCTCATCATGTGTACCCTTGTCTTGAAGACCAGTCTACATGTAGCATTACCATATCCACACAGGATATCCATAATGCAACATGACTTCACCCCATGCATCCAAGATATGTGGGTAGATCTCAATAGCTACAACATGTCCCAAGTACATCCACTATGCTACAATGCATCATTACCTCATCATGTGCACCCTCGATCTCAGTGCCAACCCTTTTTCATGCTGGATGAGTTCCACCTGTCTCAGTGCCAACCCTTTTTCATGCTGGATGAGAACACTCAATGCCAACCCTTTTTCATGCTGGATGAGTTCTAAATGTCTCAGTGTCAACCCTTTTTCATGCTGGATGAGTTCCACCTGTCTCAGTGCCAACCCTTTTTCACTCTGGATGAGAACACTCAGTGCTGACCCTTTTTCATGCTGGATGAGAACACTCAGTGCCGACCCTTTTTCATGCTGGAGGAGTTCCACATGTCTTGGTGCCAGCCATTTTTCATGCTGGATGAGGANTGCTGGATGAGAACAGTCAGTGCCAACCCTTTTTCATGCTGGATGAGAACAGTTAGTGCCAACCCTTTTTCATGCTTAATGAGTTCCACATGTCTTAGTGCCAGCCCTTTTTCATGTTGCATGAGAACACTCCCTCTAAAGAGGGACCACGCCAAGCTTGTCCCTTAAGTACTCAAACTTCATCCTCGACAACGGCTTGGTAAACACGTTCACAACTTGATCCTCTGTAGTCATGAAATTGGAGCCTCACTACTCCCTTACGCATTATATCCCTGATATATTAATATCTAATCTCGATATGCTTCGACCTGTCATAAACCAAGGGGTTCTCTGATGAATTCATTCAACACTGGTTGTCACACAAAATGCAGGTCGCCTCCAGTCCGAGACCAAATAACCCAGATAGAAGTTCTCGAAGCCACACTACTACTGCACATGCTGCCAAATACTCCTCTTTAGTCGTACTAAGCACCACACATGATTGCTTCTTGCATCCAGCAGAGCCTCTTACTTCTTACTGTAGTACTCAGCTCCCTTTGGAACTGATCGTCCAACTCCCATTTGAGCATTGAATACCAACTGAATCTTCAACCTGTTGACTTCGACACTTGTCCTTCAGAACAAGTCTCTTCGTCCTCTTCTTGTAGGTCTTACCTAGTGGTCAAATTCAGTCCAATAGTCTACAATTTCCAAATCCACATTGCTTCACGACTTGTTGCACATGCTGCCACATACTCAACTTCAACAATACTAAGCGCCACACATGACTGCTTCGTGCATCTGGTGGAGCCTCATGCTCCTTACTATAGTACCCATCTCCCTCTGGAACTGACTGTCTGGCTCCCTCTCTAGCACTAAATATCAATTAGATCTTCAACCTGCTGACTTCATCACTTGTCCTCTAGAGCAAGTCTCGTCATCCTCTCATTGTAGGTCTTACCTCGGTCGTACTTCGTGTTACACACAACTGCCTCCTGCTACCCCATGAAACCATATTGGAGCCTAGACTCAAGCAATATGTTGAAGTACTCTTCCGATCAGGAATACTGTAGGCCCAATCTAAATACCAATATCCATATAACCCGAACTCATGGTTTGTCACATATCTGAGACCATAATCCAATGTACCCTTAAGGTACCTCATCACATGTTTTGCTACGACCAAATGAACCTACCTGAGCTGCTCCATATATTGACTCGGGGTGTTCACAAAAAAACATATATTCGGTCTTATGTTCGTCAAGTTCATCAACGAACCCACCATCTCCCTATATAAAGCAACATCCACAGAATCTAAAGTCATATCCTGCAACGACTTCAGATCTGATACCATAGGTGTATCCATTGCCTTGCAATCCAACATCTTGAACCTCTTAAAGATTTCTAATGTATGCTTCCCTTGATTTAGAAAGATCTCATCCTATCTTTGCCATATCTCGAGACCCAAAAAGTAATGCATCATCCAGAGATCTTTCATCTCAAACTCAACAACTAGTTTTTCTCTTACACTCTGAGATGAAATTTTCCACACCTGTTTAGAAATAGGTCATCCATATACAATAGTAGTATTACCGGACCATCATCCACAACCTTAAAGTAAAGGTTAGGATATGTATTATTGTTTGTAAATCCTAAGCTTGTCAGAAAATTGTCAATCCTGCCATACCATGCTTTGGGTGACTACTTTAATACATATAAAGCCTTCTTCAATCTGCACACTGAGTGTCCCACAGTTGTCACGTACTCTACAGAGTGTTATGCGACTACAAGGACCATCTTCCTAATCAGGTTTCCATCTGTGCCACATGAATAATTTCATCCCTTCTCGATGTTGAACGCCACGCACTTTGAATCTTATGTCCTTAGAAGACTATGCCAGGGTCATTCTCCATTGGTCAAATTACCATGACCAATCCCGAGAGAATGTCAGCCCGATGTTGAAACATTAATACTTAAGAATAACTTCCGAAATTACATAAAATATCAACACTCCCTCTTAATGAGGAAGGTATTATATCCGCCACAGAATCTAACACTGTCGCCATCCACATGAGCTCATGATTATTGACTGTCAGACACACGAATCTATACATCACAGGAAATCCATAGTGACTTCACAACATGCATCCAGGGCTGGTGGGTAGCTCTCTAATAGCTACAACATGTCATCATGAGACTATCCATTTTCCCGCATAAAACTCAAATATCTTATGCATGACATCCAATACCCTACGATAACATCTGTACCTTGTCTCTTCAGTATGAAACCAGGGCCGGTGGGTAGTTCTCCAATAGCTACAACATGTCATCGTGACATTCACTACCCTGATAACATATGAAGCCATCACTCCCTCTCAGGCTATATAGTCTTCAAAGTAATCTACTCCCTCTGCATGTGTTGACCTCCTCTTCTTCTTCATTACATGGATGTGCACAACTCTATGTTTGGATAGTATTGCTTCATGTTGCTTCCTGCAACTATCATTATGGATCCTTCTGAAAGCTATTACCTGTGACATGCCCGGAACAAGAAACAAGAACAATAAAAAATCATCTTTTAAAGGAGATCAATTTATCTTGTGCACAACTATATACAGTGACCCTTGAAATGATATGTCTT
>JASDQU010260269.1:0-10153 GCA_032191745.1 Picea mariana
ATCAATGTGGTCACTTCACCCAACTCCAAGGATGAAATTCACTTAACTATGTTGCACTCTCTTGCTGCGATGTTGTTTCCTTGTTGTCGTTTAGTTATGTTGTTGTTGTCGATACCTGCTACAACTTATTGCTTCCCACTTCACTTCAAAAAATTTCCTAAGTGTTGAACTCTTGTGATCTTGTTGTTGTGTCCATGCTTCAACAAATTTTTCTATGTCTACACACATTATGCATCTCAAGTCCAGTACTGGTCAGGTGATCAATCCAAATGTCACATCTAGTTCTTAATATATGTCTCTTGATGCCTGAACTTAGTCTTTCATATCGCATCTATGTCACTTTGTCCAACTCCAAAGACTAAGGCAAGTGTCCATCCTTGCCTCACTATTGTTTCCATCATCCGATCTTCATCAAGGAGATCCTCCATAATGTCTAAGTGTTGCACTACGAACCTACTTGCGCATCTGTACTCTTGACCCCCTTGTCATGATGTTGTTCTTGCCCAAGTCGTGAACTATTTGAGTGGCCATTCCAACCATCACACTCTGTAATATCCCAAGGCCGAGCCTCAGTTGTAGTTATGAATTGTAACATGTTTTGTAGGCTAGTGAGCCAAGTGTTATAAGCTAGGAGGATTATGTGCTTATTAGGCCAGAGAGCCTAGATGTTAAAGGCTGGGAGCCTGTTTTGTACATGTAAGTATTCATAATTATTAATATAACAACATCGTTGCATGTAGACCGACCACAAAGAAAGAGTATGGAGGACTGAACTCCACTAGGTTGGGTAAGAGAAGGGGGCTGAGAGGCTGGAAAGAGGGGCTAAGATGAAGAGATTAAGTCCAATAGAATAATATATTATTATTCTAAATGTTGTGAGTGGGATACGATTATATCCTAAGTTCCTTGGGGAAAAGGGACGACCTCCAAATGGATAGGAATGTGTTTCATGAGCGCCATATGTCAGCTCATGCCCATGTAATATAAGTGGGAATTCTTACTGTTTTGGGGATCTTGGATCTTTTTCCATTTTGGGGGGGAGCAGCGTGCCCAACAAGGAGACGGTATACCTGGAACGCCATTGTTGAATTCCCCAACCACCAGAACCTCTGCAACAAACCTGAATTGATACCTTGTTGTACATGTACCCTATGGGTTGCCTGTGTTTTGTTCCATCATTATCGTTGACACGTCCATTTTTTGTTGTTGCCATCACCATGCCCATGTGTTGAGGAGCAGTAGTGAAGAAGTAGGTTTTCAGGCCTATGGTTAGAAGAGGCAGGTTGTCAAACCTGTGATCAACTCTCTCTAGGTGAGAGAGTGTGCTGAGGAAGTGAGTTCTTCTGGAGGGAGTCCAGTAGCACCTACGGGACTCTCAAAATTTTGTTCGGCCTGTTGTTGAAGCCCTCGAAAGGGAAGTAGAGAAGTAGAAGGACTGTATGACAATGAAGGTGTATACTCTTGGGGTGGGACAGGAATATGGGGAATAAGAGTCTGTGAGCGGTGGGCGTAAGTGGCTCCTTGGAGGAAATCCTTCATGTTGAACTGTGCAACTTCATGTTGTCCCTGCCTAGCCTGGGAATCCCTTGCCTGATGGAGTTTAGTCCTAGCTTGGGGGTGACCACTGCTAAGAGTGATGAGAAGCATGGTCTAAGGCTAGGAGGTTCGTGGAATATCTGTACGCAGTCGGTGCACTACAATTAAGAGATAAGTATCATTTATGTGCTTAATGGTTAAATGATGTATTTTGGTGCATGTCTGTGATTCTTGTAATAATATCATGTGTTTCGTTGCATGTATGTTTTCATGTTATCTCTATTATTTATGTTAAGTTTATATGTGATTTATTCTACAAAGAGATCCATCTGCCATTGCCCAGCAGGTCTATGGTTGGGCATGGACAATTTTAATTACCTATAACATAGCTTGAGACCGTGTGTGTCTGAGGTAGCGTGTTTTTGGCCAATTGAGGTGTCAGGAAATGTTACAAAATGGTATCCGAGCATTTTTTGGAGTAGCATGGTCGTCCTGGGTGGCCGGGGATGTTACAAAATGCTATGAGAGCCATGGTTTCAACATTGAGCCTAGATGGGCCATGTTAGTGGAAGTTGAAGCAAAAGTTTCGGAAAAAAATTGTTGTCGAAACGGACAAAATATGAGTTAAGAGCGTCCCTAGGTGCCAAGAGAATAACTTGGTAGTGTTATGAACCTCATGAGGTATACTGGTTTATGGAATGGCAATAGAGAAAGAAGCCACAACAATCATTGTGTTGGGACGCAAGGTTTGAATTTGGGGTGTAAGATTTGCGCAAGGGAAAGGACAACTTTTGCAATCATCAGATATGGAATAAGGTGCATGAGAGTTAACCTCCAAGTCCTTCTGACTTTGTAACTTCGGCAAAGTTTGGGTGTTATAGAGCCAAAGGGGTTGAAGCGTCGGAGTTCTGAAGTCCCAGAGTGGATCTACACCATAGATTCAGGGAGAAGTGCTTGACCGTTGGTTTTGGTCGAAGACAGATCATAATAATTAGATCAAACCAAGAGCAAAAGGTAAGGCGTAGTGGTGAAAAATAGATCTCAGCCGACAGATCTACACGCGAATGATTTTGAGCCGTAGATCTCACAATAGTTTGGGAATTTAGCATTCGGGAGTAATAACGTGTGATAGAGTGAAAACTCACGAAGTCCAGATCTAATCCGGACCATTCATCAAAATGGGACACGTGTCGACAGATTGGCTTGTTCAGGAATTCGACATTCGGGAGAAACAAAGGGTGCTAAGGAGAAAAGTTCTGAATCCCCAAGGCCCCGAAGTCTCGAATCCCCAAAGTCCTGAAGCCCAGAAGTCCCAAAGTCTAGAGTTAATCCGGACCGTTCATTAAAGGAAACACATGGTGGAAGATCAACCTATTTGGGAGTTCGTCATTCGGGAGAAATGGAGTGTGTTGATGCAAAATCTCTCGAAGTGCCGAAGTGACATGGCCTGTTGATGTCACCCGAAATGACATGGACACATAGGCTGCGTGCCACGTGGAAGTGACTTATGTACTTTCAAATATTGAAATCCAAGTTAAAAACATGACACGTGTCACCCATCTGATTGGGCCACGTGTCTATTTTTTGTATTCCACCATGTGGCACTTTTCTTGAGCATGGTTAGTGGGGCCCCTAATGGTCACAGTTGACGCGTGGTGCTAGATCCTGCAGTTCGGATACTTGGCACTCTGAAGGAACTTGGTCAACAAGTGTTTAAGAATGAAAACTCTCGAAGGCCCGAGTATATCTCAACCGTTGGACACAGTGGACGCGTGGTGCTAGATCCTGTAGTCTGGAGACTTGGAACTCAAGAGGAATTGTGTTCAAGTGTGAAGAGTCCCAAAGTCCCGAAGGCTAGAGTCTACCTCAATGTTGATCATGGAGGATACGTGGCAGCAGATGTGGTAGTCCGGAGACTTGACATTCCAGAAGATTGAGATTATGGATAGTTCAAAACTCTCGAAGATGGAGTTCCGTAGAAAATATCCATCGTTGAATGCAGGAAATTCGTGGACCATTGATCCACTGTCCTTCACAAGTTCACAATTGGTGCTCCGGGGAATTGGTAGTTGGAGTTGCAATAATATTTAGAGCTCCAAAGTTTTGAAGTTGGAGGCCCAAAGTTCCAAATAAGCGCCTATCAGCCTAGCGCTTGGCCACATCCCATAGTCACATAAATTGGGGGATAAGGAAAAAGGGGCTAGTAACCGAAAGTGGATTGGAGAACAGAGCAGGGCTCAGAGATAAATCCATGGGGATTTTTGATCGACCAAGACTCGCAGAAAATGGAGTCTGATATTTTTGTCGTTGAATCAGATTGGCTTATGTTATTCTAGAAAATTATTAAAGATTGATAGCCTTAAATTGCAAAGAAACAAGCATGGGAAATCTTGGCTAGTTCAGCTGGCTACAGAAGCCAAGAGAAAGGTTGTTGAGTTGGTTAAATCATGTCCAGTGGGCATGAATGGACTGAGTACCAAGATAGATTTGAACATCTTGTCGTTGGGATCATATGAATGCCTAATTGGTATGGATTGGTTGGACCAACACCATGCCATATTAGACTGTCATAACAAGGCATTCACTTGCCTAAATGAGAAAGGAAATCAAAGAAGAATCCAAGGAATTCCCAGAGTAGTTGTTGTCCGGGAAATCTCAGCAATGCAGCTGAAGAAGTGTTATAGGAAGGGTTGCCAAATATTTCTAGCCCCTATGGATGAAGCACCTAAGGATAAGGTGCCAAAATTGGAGGATTATTCAGTCCTGAAATATTTTAATTATGTGTTCAAGGAGATACCAGGGCTACCCCCAAAGAGAGATATTGATTTCTCTATAAATTTGATGCATGGGGCAGCTCCAGTATCAAAGACTCCCTACAGGATCAGCACACCATAATTGAAAGAAATGCAAGTGCAGCTTGAAGAAATTTTAAAGAAGGGGTACATACACCCAAGTGAGTCACCTTGGGGTGCCTCAGTGTTATTTGTGAAGAAGAAAGATGGACCTTGAGATTGTGCATTGACTTCACACAGTTAAATAAAGTAACTATAAAGAACAAGTATCCTCTACCAAGGATTGATGATCTCTTCGATCAGTTGAAGGATGCAAGGATATTTTCAAAAATAGATATTACGTCAGGATACCATCAGGTAAGGATTAAAGATGAAGACATCAGCAAGACCTCCTTCAGGACAAGGTATGGTCATTATGAGTTCACAGTGGTGCCATTTGGGTTATTAAATGCACCAGATGTTTTCATGTGCTTAATGAATGGTGTTTTCAGAGAATATTTAGACAAGTTTTCCATTGTCTTTTTGGATGACATCCTTGTATATTCCAAGACAGAAGAAGAGCATGAGCAACACTTGAGGATGTTCTTACAGGTTCTAAGAGAGCACCAACTATTTTCTAAATTGAGCAAGTGCTCATTTTTCCAAAATCAAATTCACTATTTGGGGCATATAATATCCGCAGAGGGAATAGTAGTAGACCTCGAAAAGATTGAAGTCGTTAAAGGGTGGACAACACCTAAGAATGTGACAAAAGTCAGATCCTTCATGGGTCTGGTTGGCTACTACTGGAGATTCATTGTAGGGTTTTCAAGGATTTCTCACCCAATCACTTCCTTGCAAAGAAAAGGGGTAAAATTTCAATGGACAGAAGCATGTGAAAAGGGCTTCTAGCAATTGAAGCAGTTGTTAACCAGTGCTCCAATTCTGAGGATTGTAGATCCAAATGAAGAGTTTGTTGTTTGCACAGATGCATGCAAAGAAGGACTGGGTGGAGTCCTCAGTTGGAATGGGCTTGTGATATGTTTTGAATCCAGGAAATTGAAAGAGCATGAAAGGCTCTATGCCACTCATGATTTGGAGTTGGAAACCATAGTACATGCTTTAAAGAAATGGAGACACTACCTCATGGGAAGGAGGTTTGAGTTGACGATAGACCATAATGGTCTGAAATATTTTCTTGATCAGCCTACTTTAAACTCCGGGCAGAGCAGATGGTTGGGATTCCTCTGTGAATATGACTTTGATATCAAGCACGTCAAAGGAAAGGAGAACAAAGTGGTTGATTCACTCAACAGGAGAGTGCATGAACTACATGCTACATCCATCAACATGTATCAAACCGATCTTAAAGACATCATTTTGGAAGTTGCAAAGGCATATTTGTAGTACATGGAAATGGTAACAAAGTTACAACAAGGTAAGATGCTACAGAAAATAGAAGATTATAGATTGGAAGTTGATGGAATACTCATGTATAGGAACATAACTTATATACCCATTTCTCACGAATTGAGGAGTATGATCTTGAAAGAGATGCATAATGTGCCTTATGTTGGGCACCCTAGATATTAGAAAAAAGTGGCAGTAGTCAAGAGCCATTACTATTGGCCATGCATGAAGAAAGAGATTGCAGAGTACATCGCCAAATGTATTGAGTGTCAAAGGGTCAAAGTTGAGCATAGACACTTAGTTGGGTTGCTACATCCATTACCTATCCCTGAGTGGAACTGGGATGTGGTGACAATGGATTTCATCACAGGATTACCGAGAAAAAACAAACAACATGATTCCATCATGGTGGTGGTGGATAAGCTTACAAAGGCTACCCATTTTATTCCATTGAAGACTACTCACAAGGAAACTAATGTTGTTGATATTTATATGAGGGAAGTAGCACGATTTCATGGTATTCCCAGGACAATTGTGTCTGACAGAGACCCAAAATTTACCTCGAAGTTATGGAGAGGATTATTCAATGGGTTCGGAATGAACCTGAACTTCAGCACAACCTATCATCCTAAGTTTGATGGACAAACAGAAAGAGTAAATCAAGTGATATAAGATATGTTAAGAATGTATGTGATGGACAAACCATCTAGATGGGAAGACTACCTACACTTGGTAGAGTTTGCTTACAACAATGGGTACCAAGCATCACTGAAGATGAGCCCATTTGAGGCACTTTATGGTAGAAAGTGCAACACACCAATAAGTTGGGACAACCCAGCTGATAGAGAAAAAATTGGGCTAGAGTTACTCAAGGAAATGAAAGAGAAATTGTTAAAGATAAAGCAGAATTTGAAGGTTGCCCAAGATAGGCAGAAAATCTATTCTGACAAAGGCAAAACCGACAGGGAGTTTAAAGTGGGTGATCATGTTTTCTTGAAGGTGAAATCCAGCAGAAGTTCCCTGAAGCTGGGAAACTGTTCCAAGTTGGCAGCCAGATATTGTGGACCGTTTGAAATTCTAGAAAGGATTGGACTAGTCGTTTATATGCTTGCATTGTCTGCATGCATGACTATTCATAATGTATTTCATGTCTCCTTACTCAAGAAATATATACTTGATGTTAATCATCTTATTGATTGGAATGTGATTCAGGTGGAGCAAGAAGGCACTTTACAAGTGCACCCGGTGTGCATATTGGATCGGAAGAACAAGCAACTATGGAATCAAGCCATAAGGCTTGTAAAGGTCTAGTGGACCTGGTACGGTCCTGAGGATGCGACATGGGAGCATGAAGATGTTATGCAGGCTCCTTCCGGCCAGCCTCATCATCAGACTAATCAGTTCTCAATCCAATATATTTCCAATCCGTTGGGTACGAACTATTGGGCACGAAGTATAGTTTCCCTGGTACCCTGAACCCTGCCTCCCGTCTGACTACCTATACGCTTTCTTACCCGCCTTGAGGTCTAAGACCTGTTGCCATGTACTGAGCCCTCCTGACTACCTATCTCTGACTCCATCCAAAGGAACCTACCTAGTGTATTGAGCCCTTCCGACTACCCGAAGGAAAGGTTTCTGTTTCGATTCATGAGGCAAGGCCCTCTGTCCCGCCTAAGTGATCTACTACCAAGCCAAGTACCTTAGATGCCCTGCCTCACCCCAGTAAAATGGGGAAATTTAGTACTCAAAGGTGGCCTTGTCCGCCCCAGCTTTCACTTTGTTCCAAGGATTGGATGGGAGATGGAAGTGCCCGCCCCGCCCGCGCTTTTGGTTGGGCTGATGCTGTTGATAGTTATAATGGTAGCTCTAACTAGGTGCTCTGCTATTGTCTCTGGTACTGTTTGTTCTACATTATAAGGGTACGATTTGAACGTATACATTTATTACTAGTATTCAGAACACTAATGATAAGTGTAATAGGTGCTTTATCTTAGTATCAAGTGTTATGCTTATACTTAGAGCTGGAATACCCGCATCTTTTTGAAGATTTTGAAAATCTTGTTGTTGTTGTGTAAATAAGTTGCATTGAGGACAGTGCAAAAATAAGGGGAGGGGATTGTTATATCCCAAGGCCGAGCCCCGATTGTAATTGTGAATTGTAACATGTTTTATAGGCTGGTGAGCCAAGTGTTATAAGCTAGGAGGCTTATGTGCTTATTAGGCCGGAGAGCCTTAATGTTAAAGGTCAGGAGCATGTTTTGTACATGTAAGTATTAATAATTATTAATATAACAACATCGATGCGTGTAGACCGACCACGAAGAAAGAGTATGGGGGATTGAACTCCACTAAGTTGTGTAAGGGAGGGGGGTTGAGAGGCTGGAAAGAGGGGCTAAGATTAAGAGCTTAAGTCCAATAGAATAATATATTATTATTCTAAATGTTGCGAGTGGGATATGATTATATCCTAAGTTCCTTGGGGAAAAGGGACGACCTCCAAATGGAGAGGAACGCGCTTCATGAGCGCCATGTGTCATCTCAAGCACATGCAATATAAGTGGGAATTCTTACTATTTGGGGGATCTTGGATCTTTTGCCATTTTTTTGGGGAGCAACGCACCCAGCAAGGAGACAGTAACCCTGGAACGCCATTGTTGAATTTCCCAACCACCGGAACCTCTGCAACAATCTCGAATCGATACCTTGTTGTACTTGTACCTTGCAGGTTGCATGTGTTTTTTTCTGTCATTACTGTTCCCATGTCCAGTTTCTGTTGTTTCCATTTCCATGCCCATGTGTTGAGGAGCGGGAGTGAAGAAGAGGGTTGTCAGGCCCGTGGTTAGAAGAGGCAGGTTGTCAGACCTGTGAAAAACTCTCTCCAGGTGAGAGAGTGTGTTGAGGAAGTGAGTTCTCCTGGAGGGAGTCCAGTAGAAGCTACATAACTCTGAGAATTTTGTTCGGCCTATTGCTGAAGTGTTGGAAAGGGAGGTAGAGAAGTTGGTGGACTATGTGACAGTGAAGGTGTATACTCCTGGGGTGGGATAGGCATTGGGGAATGAGATTCTATGAGTAGTGGGTGTAAGTGGCTCCTTGGAGGAAATCCTTCTTGTTGAATTGTGCAACTTCTTGTTGTCCTTGCCTAGCCTAGGAATCCCTTGCCTGGTGGAGTTTAATCCTGGCTCAAGGGTGACCACTGTTGAGAGTGATGAGTAGCATGGTCTAAGGCTGGGAGGTTTGTGGATGTTCTGCATGCAGTCGGTGCACTACAATTAAGAGATAAGTATAATTTATGTGCTTAATGGTTAAATGATGTATTTTGGTACATGTCTGTGATTCTTGTAATAATATCATGTGTTTCATTACATGTATGTTTTCATGTTATCTCTATTATTTATGTTAAGTTTATATGTGATTTATTCTGCAAAGATCTGTGTCTTCCATTTCCCAACAGGTCTATGGTTGGGCATGGACAATTTTAATTACCTATAATAGAGCTTGAGACCGCGTGTTTCTGAGGTAGCGTGTTTTCGGCCTGCTAAGGGGCCAAGAAACGTTACAAAATGATATCAAAGAATTTTCTGGAGTAGCATGGCCAACCTGGGTGGCTGGGGATGTTACACACTCCTTGAGTTTGCACACCCTCATGCACAAATTGTTCACTTCCTTTCGCAGTTCAGTTGATCCACACAGTGATATCAGACCAAGGCAAGGTCACCACTCAACTTATTTCACTAAGAAGTCACCCCAAAGAAAAGTCATCCATGATAATTTGACTCCATTGTCCACCTCATGGCACAGTTAGCCAACTTTCCCAAAGAACTGCACATCTAGACTTCCTTTGCCTCACTACTTCATCACCTGTCATGTTACTTTGTCTACCTCTCTATGCCTTGGAATGGTTAGGCTTCACCCTCAACCATGTTGCCCCAAAGCAAGAGAAACGCCCATGCCCAAGTACTCTCTTCATGCTGCAATTCACCTATCTGCACAATCCTCCAAATGAATGCAAGTCCTCAACTTGTTTCCTTTCATCAAGTCACCTCTCCGCAAATCAACATCTGCGATGAGTGTGGCCAACACGTCCTTACTCCTCAAAATGTCTCAATGAACTTTCCAAAGCGCTCTAAGTAGAATAAGTCACTTCAAAGAGCTTCCATGCCTTAATCACATTTTCACTAATACTTTGCCAACCTCAACCAATAACCCTCGTTGGATCTCTGAGTCATCGCACAATCACTCGCAAGTCCCAAGGTGCCTCTGACCCATCCAATGTCCCATACCAAAGGTGAGTGAACACCACCCAAGGCACTTGGTTTGTGTTCTGCCCATTCAGGTTGATTTCCAACAATTATTGGTCGACTTCTCTGTTGACTCCATCTATCTCCTAAAATGAAACTGCCTTGCACCTCCTACAAGCGTTCAAATTTTGGAATTGT
>JASDQU010260270.1:4620-15687 GCA_032191745.1 Picea mariana
AGCACAAAGATAGAGGTTAGGTATTGAACCTATTCATTTTCAAGTTCCTGTCTAGATCAGAAAAACCATAATTAAAATTGTTGGTAATAATCATCCCTCAACTCCTCCTATACATACATATCCTATTCCATATCCTCCTCCATCACCTCCTCGTCAACCAAATACTATGGTTGGAGTACCGAGAATGCCTTGGAGAACTCTCGGAGCAGTGAATGTTCCTAGAAATCAACATGATTTACCTAAAAATCTAGATAAATGGTTACCAAAATTTAATCCTAAATCAAGAGAAACTCCTGTTGATCATATCAACAAATTTATGTTAGTTGTTAACCTGAGAAGCGTTGAGCATGAAGATGTTGTATGTAAACTTTTCCCATACACATTAGAAGGAGAAGCTTCTACTTGGTATTTTTCTCAACAAGCCAATTCCATTACTAATTGGGATACTTTCGAGGATTTGTTCATTAAGAAACTTGGGGATGATAAATATTCATCTATTTTATTAGTGGAATTATCCAAAATTAGAATGGGTCCCAAAGAAAGAATCAAATATTTCAATCAAAGATTCCTTAAACTTCTCAATAAAATGCCTAAAACATCCAAGCCTGGTTTAAACATTCAGATTGAATTTTATTCCTCTACTTTACCATTTTCCATTGCTATGTTTGTTAAAAGAGAAAGTAAAGATACTCCGACTGAAGCAATGCAGGAAGCTTTAGATGTAGAAAAACAAATATCTAGTATTGCAAGTAAATCTTCAAGATCTTCTATAACAACCAAGAAAACAATTGTCAAAGATGAAAGGAAAGATAAAGATGTTTTTGATATGGAAAATTTATAGAAAGTCATGAAAACATTAGCAAATGAGATGGTTGTTGTTAAAGGAAAACTAGCTGAAGTTTCAAATAAACCTTTTAGGCCATTTTTCAAAAGGAATCTAGAGATTCCACCTGGTGAAAAAACTTTAGAAGGAGTTAATGGTTATGAGGAAGAAGGAGAGGATAATGAATAAGTTAAATATACTAATGTATTTTGGGATATTAATGGAATTTTTGGTGAAGATGATACAAAATAATCTCTCACTGCTCAGACCCAAAGTAAAAGTACATCTTCAAATCATGAAATTGATACACCGTCAAATACACAACCTGTAGAAAACAAGTCAGTATCAAAAAGTTTGATTATTCCTGAAAAAATTGATTATGATATTATAGAAGACATGAAAAAGATGAGAGAAAACATTTCCCTTCATGAATTAAGTAAACTAAAATCTGAAAATAATAGTTCATTAAAGGCTTTAGGAGTCTCTGAGAAAACAAGTTCATCATCTACTATATTAGCAAATAAAGAAAAAGTTTCAACAATTCAAACTTTATCTTATGAAGTAGATATTGGTTCAATTCTTATAGGTGATAGATTAAGTTTACATACTCCTCTGTTTCTTCTCACTTTCAAATTTTTTAATAAAAATGTGCATAATTGTTTGGCTGATTCAGGTGCATCTTCGAATATAATGCCTTATTCAGTTTGTCTTCAGATTAATGCAAAAACACATAAATAAGTTATTCAAATTGTTCAATTAGATAGAACAAGGGTAAAATTTTTGGAAGAATTGAAGAATGTATTAATCAAATTATCATCTAATTCTAAAGTTTTTCAAATAATAGATATTATTGTTGTTGATATTCCAGATGCTTATGGATTAGTTTTAAGTCGAGATTGGCTTGAAAAAATTCATGGATATTTCTCAACCGATTGGTCTCATCTTTGGCTTCCATATAATGGGAAAGTTAATAAGATCCGTGTCAACAGAGAAAAACATATGAAACATAATTTGATAGATTTAGATGGAGAAAATGAACCTATAGTTTTTTCTAATAACATTGTTTGTAATTATTTTATTGATTCTTATTTTGGAAATTTTAATGTGCAGGTTTCACCTTTCAAACCTACAGATCAAAGTTCATAAATTGAAAATTATTTGAAACAAATTCTTGTTGTTGTATTAATTTTGTAGATAATTATGTAAAATATTCATTTTTGAAACTTTATTTTGATGGATCTAAATCTAATGATGGTGTTGATGCAAGTTGCATTTTAATTAATCCCGATGGCGTAAAAACTTGTTAACATGCAGATTGGAATTCCAATGTACTCATAATACTATAGAGTATGAGGCATTAATTCATGGTCTAAAGAAAGCAATCAACATGAATGTGCAGGACATCTTGGTCTTTGGTGATTTAGAAATTGTTGTTAAACAGGTAAAAAATCAAATTCATTGTATTTCTAGTCATTTGAAACATTATCAACAATTAGATCAAGGTATTAGTAGCAAATCTTCTGCATTTAATATTGTTTCTATATCTAGAATGCAAAATGCTAGTGCAGATCTGTTGGAAAACATAGCTTCTAGACTTATTCCCCCTAAATATTTTTCTCCAGATAGATTCTTTGTTGAGTTAATTTTCCGACCTTGTGTTCCCGATAACATAACAAATTGGCGATTCTTTAATGACGATGTTGATATAATTATTTTTCTTTCTTCGGAAGGAACATTTGAAAGTGATACCATTGATGAAGAATCACGTGATCTTGAGTTGAACAAATCTTCTTCGGAGGATAAAATTAAATTAAATCGTAAAATATTGTTCCTAAATCTATTGTAAAGTTAGAAGATCTTTATGATTTAAAACACTGATTTAAAAAACCCACAAATTGTAAACCACACAGTTCTATTATGAGTATAGAAATCATTAATCTAGGAACAGATCACATTTCTCAAAATGTCAATCTTGGACTAGGTTGTTCTCCTTTTGAAAGAAAAACTTCCATAACTATTCTTAAGTGATACATGGATGTTTTTTCATGTTCATATGATGACTTGGAAACTTTTGATACATTTGTATTTCAACACACCATTCCTATACTTTCAGAGGAAAAACCAACTCAACAAAAGTTAAGGAAAATTCATCCTAACCTTGAAACCCAGATTAAAAATGAAATTAACAAACAACTTAAATAAAATATCATTTTTCCAGTAAGACATTTCAAGTGGGTATCAAATATTGTGCCCGTGAGGAAAAATAATGGAGACATCCAAATATGTATAGATTTCAGAAACTTAAACAGAGCTTTCAGAAAATATAATTTTCCATTACCTCCTATGGAGCAAATTCTTCAATCAGTCTCAGGTTCTAAAATGATATCATTTTTAGACGGGTTTTCCGGCTATAATCAAGTATTAATTCATCCAATTCATAGACTGAAAACTACTTTCAGAACTAAATGGGGAACTTATGACTATCAAAAAATTCCTTTTGGTTTAATTAACACAGCCACAATATAATATCCCCCAAAATAATTAATTATTAAAGTATGTATGCATTTAGGAATTTATTTCCATTTTTGGCAAATTCGTATTTGGAAAATTATTGTCATTTATGGCAATTCCAAATTTGCAATTTGATTAATTGTAATTAATTATTGTGACTGTTGGGCAAATATTGGATTTTCCCAACCAACTCTTTGACTATGACACTTGTAAAATAAAAATATTTTTATATTAATTGCTGAAGGAAAAATGGAACAACCAGATTGAAATCAACTGACCATGACTCCATGAGTGGGGAACAGGATTGAACTACCTCAGGGATGAATTTTACAAGTGGAAAATGAGGAATTTGGCCATTGGAAGCCCCTGAAAATCAAGGATTTGTAAAGCTGAGAAAATTCCCAAAGGGGGAAAAGACCTAGGCACAAGATGCTTTTGCATTTACAACATATGGGAGGAGGCAGGACGTTGTTGAGTATGCTGGGGAAAAGATATCACTTGCTGTTATGAGAACTATTCTGAGTGTGAGGCAAGGGGAATTTCTGATCTGAAAGAGGACTGTAGAGAAAGAGGAGCATTGGAGTTCGCCCTTATGGATTCATGGCCATGTTAGGGGTGAACGAAGCATGTAGTTTGGTTGTTCTGTTCTATGGTTGGGTGGAACTTGGATGTGTTGAAATTACTAATACAACTGAGAGGGGGGGGTGAATCAGTTGTCTTTGAGCTTAAACAATTATAAGTCTATTAAAATATTCTTAATCTTTCCTCAAGTGATCATTAACATTATATAGCATATGGACAGTAAAAGTAAAAAGCATCAGTCACACATAAGGTATACACAAAGACAGATTTTCACGAGGAAACCCATAAAGGGAGAAAACCTCTTCTTCTTCGAAATGATAGGCAATATTTTAAGTTTTGTACATCATCTTTAATTGAGCACCAACTCAATGTGAGGCTGCTACCTCTATTTTACAAGCTGCAACTTGTTTGAGAGCACCAACTCTCTGGTTTCTTTAGCACCCACTAGAAGGAAGCACCAACTCCCTAGTTTCTCTAGCACCCACTAGAAGGAAGCACCAACTCCCTATATGTTCCAGCACCAACTAGATGGAAGCACCAACTTCCAGTTACATAGGCTCTAACCTGTATAACAGAGAACACTTGTTCTCCCTAGCACCACCCTGCCACCCTGGCTTCTTTGGCTGCAACCAGATGGAAGCTACAACTTCCTGTGTTCAAGCTCCCACTTGAACCTCTGAGGACAACAGTCCTCTTGAGAACCTCCCAACCTCCCTAGAACATAAATGAACATATAAACATTCAACTACACAGATACATCAATTCTTACCAATCTTTCTTTGTTCTATACATCTGGTCATCTTCTAATTGTTCTGCAATTCATTTCTTCCTTTGTTTGTTTTGCAGGTTTGCTCTGCAGCAACTTGTTCTCTCATTCTACTCATCTTCAACTTGTTCTGTTATTCTTCTCTACGTTTCATCTCACACTGCACATATGCTCAATCTCCTCCTGCGCATTCTCTCATTTTCCTTTTCTTACAGTTTCATTCTTTTCTCATACAGAACAACTAACCACACACAGTCTGTCTCATCTTCTTTTATACACACCTACACGATGGTTCAACTTCCCAACTCCTTAGGAAAAAAGATGACAACTGTCTAAGAAACTGAAATGCCAACTAATCGGAAATCATGAGTCCATTTCGCTAACAGATTCAAAACTGATGAGTTAACTGTGTGAGAGAATAGTAACCCTCCGATCAACACTTGATCTGACGGTTCAGATCATTCCGCGATTTCGCATATCGCTATTTCGACATTCCTGATGTTCAATGTTCTTGTCACTTCCAAATCCCGATCCACAAAACTCCGTGAAGAAGTCAGATCAACGGTCCAGATCACTTCTTGATCTGACGGTTGCAATTACGTCACAATTTCTCATATCGCGATATCGACATTCTTGTTGCATTGTTTTCTTGCCTCTCCATGTTGCGATCCTCGAAACTCCGATATGGAGTTAGATCAACGGTCCAGATCTGAGCTTGATTCAATGGCTGTGATTGGATCACAATTTTTCATATCGCGAAATCGACATTCTTGTTGCATTGTTTTCTTGCCTCTCCATGTTGTGATCCCCGAAACTCCAATATGGAGTTAGATCAACTTTCTAGATCTGAGCTTGATTCAATGGCTGCGATTGAATCGCAATTTCACATATCGTGAAATAGGGATTCCTGTGGATGATATTACTTGACATCTCCAACTCTCGATCCTCGAAAGTCCTACATGGACTGGAATCAATGGTCTAGATTCAACCTTAATCTGACAGCTCAGTTTACATCGCGATTTCGCATATCACGGTATCGAGATTCCTGATGTCAATAATGTTTGACATGTCCAACTCTTGATCCCCGAAACTCCGACAAGGACTGGAATCAATGGTCTAGATCAAACCTTGATCTGACGGCTCAGATTACATCGCGATTTCGAGAAGTTAGGGAACCCTGTTCCTTTGAATCTCTAGTCAGCGAAATGTTGATCTATCCCCATGTGTCCTACCCATAAATGGACGATCTTCATTCTTTTGGAATTTTGTACACCTGCTTCTCCTTGTTATACTTTAAAAGGCATGCAGGTTTTCCTTGATCCAACGATGGTAGAGTCCTACGCTTGGATCTAACATCTGAGATATGTCCTCCTCTTCAGTGCGCTCTTCTTGAGATTTGACGGTCATCGGGAATTCAGGAAGAGATTCAACGAACACAGTTGTTTCTCTTCCCCGATTATCACTGCACCGCTGATCATCGCTGTTGTACTCAAGCCATCATCACTACTGTACTTGCCATCAATGAAAAATATACGCTTCCTGTAAAGCATGCCAACAATCCTCTATACATTCTTCCTGTACTCATGCCATCTTTACTTATGCCAGTTTGTTACATTCTTCTTGTACTTATGCCATTTTCTGTCTATTAAATATTTGCCAACAGGATGTTCCATTTATTGTCCCAACACTTTGTTCAGATATGTACATCTACTTATTCCTTGTTGATTTGTTTTATCGATTTATAGCTGGTATAATGAAATGAATTGTAGAATAATCCTTTATAGTTTAATTTTATTCATTGAGTAAATTTGAGAAAGCTACTGTGTGTATAAGTTGTTAATGAGGTTGAGTTATGTAAATACATGCACACAGGATATGCATCCAAACTAAATAAAACAAAATTATTGCTATGTTAATTATAACCCTTACCAGGCATGTGAATAGATACGTACAGGTGTTCAACTTAAGGAACATCAGACTATTGAAAATGATAAATAGAATTATGGAAGTGAATACAATATATAAGTATATGTATATATATTATTGTAGGTTTAGATACACAGAGATGCATAAACATCTAAGGAATCATACACAAAAATATTTTATAGACATATTGAATTCACATGAGATTTCCATTTAATTTCCTTAAATCCGACTATATCAAAGGAGTAGAAAGTTACAGTCCTTTTCCATTACAGTAAAATCAGAAGCAAATTTACAGTGATATACATATAATACATGCTAAATGTTACAGAGGTGAATCAACATAAAACAAAGATTTAACATTTCACACAACATATGTTATCATAAACTATAAATTGTGGAATTCATATACAATATGGGGTTTCCCCTTTCAATATGTTGATTCCTTTAAGGAATCAAAGATAGGCAAACCATTTATCTATGGAACCCTGTACCACTAAACACTAGAATCAGAACTCGAATACCTTTTTCAAGCAAGGCAATGCCCTAGCTCCTTTGACTGCGAATGTTTAAGTCTTTCAAGGAAAACAAGAATTAGTAAACAACGTTAAGATAAAAGTCAACGAAATTAAATAGTGAAGATAAAGTAATGTTCAGGAAGAATCCACAAAACTAAAACAGTGAAGGTTCCACACATGAATAACACTTAGCTTGAGATTGGTGCAGGTGCTTTTCCCGTGGGTGTCGTTGAAGCGAACCATCCACAGCTCGAAGGGGAGGAGTGGGCTTTGAAATGACTGATGGGTACCCTCGCAATGGAAATAGGGGTCCCATCATTAGTCTTGTAACCGAACAAAATTAATCAATGAATCAGAAGGTAACAAGCAGATAGAACATTATTAAACATGTAATATATATTGCATAACCAGAAATATAAAGACTCCACAATATAAAACATGTCCCACCGGATTGTCCAATTCAGACTACAGATAGGGTTGTGAATTACTGTTCTCATATTTATTTAAACTTATAAACTGATGAAGAAAAAAAGGCAGTCAAGAACATAATGTTGGACACTTAAACTTCCTTTTTCTTTATGCTAAATAAGTGAAATTAGAAAAGTAAATCACAACAATTCCAAAATAGAGAGTAAGGGTAAATACTTTAAATTAGTTTAAATTCTGTAATAATTACACATAGTGGAAGTCTTGGTACTATAACATTCTCCATATAAGTATGAGAAACATAAATCGATCTAGTTATTAAACTTTACACAATAGCAAGGAAACCTTATCACAATCACAAGATTTGGTTTATGACTTTATAGCATTTAATTCGAGGATGCAATATTTTCACAGTGAGTTCAGATGCGTAACCTCTTATAGAGTCGAGGGTTCGAAAGATCTCTACCTGATCAAAACATGAATATTAAATATGCAACCTTCACTTACAGAGATTACTATCAGGGAACATAAGCATGATTGTATATAAAGATTTAACCAAGTGGGTCCTCGGGTGAGAAGCATGTCGTGAACAACCTAATTAAAAACACAAGTTTAAGTGATAAAGAGAAAGTCGAGGTCCTGGTATTACCGGAAAAACCCTCATGAAATTGTAAAATATAATTATATCAAAATACATAGAGAGAAATACTACATAGTTACTCACACAGGATGCCACATATGAATTTTTAGGTTCACTGTAGAAAAACTTGAGTAGGTTTTTAACCATGGGTTACTCAGTGATAGGTGTGTTGTGAGTGACTCCAAACAAAAATACAATTCCACACATTAAGGAGAAGACTGAGGAGGTGTACTTGATGACAAAACCCTATCAATGGTACGTGACTATCCCTGAATCAAGAAACTGAACCACCTGCGAAAAACTACATACAAATTCCAATGAAATTCATGAATAGAGGATGGTTTCCCTCACGGAAGAGATAGGTCCATAAACCACCACAAGCTAGGAATACTTATTTTACACCGAGCATGGATGGAAATAGTTTAGAGAGTTAAGAATAGAGAAAGGAAGTTCCTCAACCAACAACCATAAAGAAAAACACTAGCTACAGAGATGAACTTAAAATACGGCTGACCCTTCCATATCTTCTACATTTAACCAATCGATAGAGTAGTTATGAAATTACCTAGTAGACGAGGAAACCAGACGTTCATGCATCCGTATTCTTTCTTTACACAGAACAGGAACCCTTTTGTCACAATTTTCCTTTTTTTACATGCAGAGAATCTTTGCAGAGGTTAACACTGGGTGGTTTTACGAAATGCATAAGAGCCAAAGGAAAAGGAGACTTAGTTACCAGGAGACTCTCGTATCATAAAGTAATGGTGAGGGGACGTGTGCGTACATTGGCCATGTGAAACAATGTTCTTGGCATACCCACATTGGTCACGAGAACCTAGGATCTGTACAATTGCATAACCCTCATAACTTTCAAACCAGAGTTGTTATGACATTTATGGACAAGTCTGATTTTCGCATAAAGACTATTAGTGCAAATACATGTCATTAAGTCGAGCATAGATCTTGATGGAAAGTAAGGTTGGGGTTAGATTCGATAGGAAATGACGTCTAGAGACTGACTTGTCATGCCAAATGGGATTCCAAACCTCAGTTCTAAACCTCGTCATTCAATCAAACCTGTCATATACAACTAACGTATGATTAAGTTCCCTCTAACTACCACGCTAAGGTTTTAACGAAAAGAAAAATGTCAAGAACGACCACTTCAAACAACAGTTAGAGTGTGCATATGGTAAGGGTATAATGGTCGATAATAGACCCGTATAATTTCATAATTTGATAACGATGAAAACTATGGGAAAAACATATGTTAGCATAAATATTGAACTAAAGAAATACACTACCTTGCACGAGAGTGTTGGTCTAAAACCAAAAGGGTGAAGGACATTCCTTGGTATGAAATTCTATTTTCTCCTGAATGTAAATATGATTATAAAGGTATTCCCATATCCTCAATTAAAGAAAAATGGTATTTTTTGTTAATAGTTATTAAGGGTTTCATCACCTGTGAGGGGAGATATAGCCTTTTCTTTATTTATCACTTTCATCTTTTAATGGTCTTCATGGATTATGGGTTGAACATGCCTGCATTCTTGCTTAAAATCTTGTCTAAAATGGCACATTTCTATTAGAGAAAGAGTTTCAGTTCAGAAAGAAATGTCTTTCATCACAGTTTAGTGAAAATTATGATCAAATTTCAGTTAGAACAGAATGGTGATATTTAGGAAAATTTTGTGAAAATAAATCATTTTCAGGTTAATTCTAAAGCAGGTTCACAGTTTCATATTTCTCAGGAGGAAACCCCAGATATCGTAGAAAATTTCTTTCTGCCTTACCCTCATGCTTCTTCTCCTCAACAAAACACTATGAGGGTTACTCGAAGTAAAACTATCAAGTTTAACCATAGTATGGAATCATGTTTTTTTAGTGAAGCACCTCAGGATTCTTCTGAAGCTTTCAAGCAAACCATAGTTTCCTCTCTTTCATCTGAATGCGACCCACCGATTACCACAAAAAATGATGATTCCATTAATCTTGTTGATTTTATGAACAAGAGGCAAGGAAGAAAAATTTCAAGAATGTTTAGAAATAAGTCTAGGAAAACTTTGAAATCTAGTTCTCCTATCCAGGTTGAGGATGAAGAGTTGGTTACGAATTAAGAAATCTCTTCCCCACAACAAGTTTCTTCATAGGAAACAATTGAAAATCTTGCTAAAGAAAAGGAAAAGGAAAGCACTGAAACTGGTCCCAATCTGGAGGTTTCCTTCTGGAAGGATAAATATTATTCAATGGTTCCAATGTTACATGCTAATATAATTGATTTGGAATTAGAAAATCAACTCCTTAGATCAAGGGATAGATATTTGATCGATATCCAAAGAAGACAAGTTTCAGGTTTCAAAGAAGATAAAAAGTAAGATGCAGTTAACATTAACTCTCCAGGAGTTAATATTTTCGTTAATTCTGATTTCAAGACCGTTCCCAGTAATAATCAGTGTTAAAATGTTTTGGTTATTGGTATGAGTTTAGTATTTTTTAGTTTAGTTTGCATTTTCATTAATTTTAGTTAATAAAATAGTAGCTACAAAATTTCAAATTATGTAGCAACTCTAATTTTCGTTTTTGTATTTTATTAATTTATGTTTTTCTTTTCTTTTATTTTTACAGGTGTAAAAAAAATGTCCTGGAAAATGCAAGAAATGAGAAAATTAGTTTCCATACAGAATTCTAAAATTGAATAGTTAGTAGTTTTTATTTTTACATACTTAGTTAATTTAGTTTGGGGAATTAAACAATTTTGTTATTTTCCCATTCTAAATGGATAACTGTTTATGGTTATGGAAGTTAATTTCCATTTTTGAATTACTTCAATATAAAGAGTGGAATAAATACAATGAAAGAGGGGGGTGTTCAGTTG
>JASDQU010260271.1:0-14762 GCA_032191745.1 Picea mariana
CCCCCCCCCCTCTCAGTAATCCAACAACTTCTGAGCAATATAAATAAGTGAAAACTGACTACCTTCAGGGCCTTGCCATAAGTTGTGAATGGCAGTGGCACTGGTAATGAAAAGAATCCATCAATAAGCTGCAAGTACTCTTTCCTCAAATTCTCATACCATTGCCCAGGATCAAAGCTCAAAAGTTTCTTCATTGTTAATTCAAAGGTTATCTGCACAACCCACCATCATTTTAGCCAAAAGGCAGTTTCCATAATACCCTCCAGACAAATCTTAATCTGTTTTCATTTTGTGCACTGAAAAGAACCTTGTAGAATTTATTCAAGTATAGAATAGAATACCATTATTTGTAGTTTCCATGCCATTTACCTTAAGGTTTGTGTCTACCTGCTCTGTGTATTCTATCAATCAATACTGATGTTGTTTTTGAAGTTCTAAAACATCATTCATTAATCATATAGACTATGTACCTTTTTCGCTTCATCTTGAAGAAGAGCGTGATCTTTCCAGCCATCTAGAGTTAGACAGACAAGCTTCTCAATATCGAACATGAGATGGTCTTTGAGAAAAGATGAGTTTGAAAAGCTCAGTGTGAGAGAATGCAACCTTTTATGCAGGTTTCCTTGAATCAGAAGCAAAGAATGCTTCCTGAGTAGATTGGTTATAGATCTTGGATAGCTGGTTGCAAACAACTTCCCTTCATTTTGTAGTATGAACTTGTTCACTTATGGATCTTTGGAGAAGATTGTGGGCTTTCCAAACAAGTGGGTCTTAAACACTTTCCCATATCTGTAAAAAACCAAGCAATTCTCACTCTCACAACCATCTCTTACTATTTTAGTTTAGCACACTCAAATTCCTAACAAAATTCATGTCAAACAATTTGTTGCAACAATCCTACAACAGTTTTATGCAATGTTATTGTTCTAACTACACCTCTATAAACACATAACTATCACAGATCCATCTTTAACCCCAATTTTCCATCTGCCCATATCAAATAACTAAAAATTCTTCTAAAATATTGAATAAATTGATACCTCTATTGACTGCTATATAAATAAAAACTTAACAGGTAAGACATGAAGGAAACATATCGGGACCTTATGGTGTCCACAAATGGTTCTAGATTTGATGTTTTGTGTGATGCAATTAGTTGAAGAGTCTCTCCTAATAGAGGCCATCCCATGCTTCCAGGAGGAAATACTTTTCTAGTTCTCCTTCCCTTGCCAAAAACCCATTGCAGAAACAACACAAGGAAAGCCAATCCTGCACTAATTGCCCATAAAGTTGCTCCCTCTAACTTCGGTTGATTTGCCATCGCATGTAATGATCAGGGCCAACAACCCTTCTGCTACCATTTACCCTAAATGTGTACTAAGATACCATTGATTTTGCAGAAACCAGGTTAAATTGTAAGCGAAAAACATATAGACATGTGTTGTTCTCTCTCACTGGGACTACCTACATGAAGAACCCAACGCACACAACCAGACTACCTGCATGATGAAACCAATGCACGCAACGCATAAGAGCAGAGGTGATGAAACATAAAACCTAAAATCCTATCAAGATTGTCAGTTAGGCTCTGTAGGATGGCAAAGGAATTAAATGACCCTGATAATAATCAAGGCTTCGAATACAACACTGAATAGACAACAAGGGAAACAAGGGTGGTGAACCTATGACATCTTTGGGAAAACACGTATAATAAAAATGTGAACATCATCAGTTATATGCACCTTCAACAACAATTAATGCATGCCACCATCCCTGCAATAAGGGATTGAAATTAAAATCCAATAGAAACTTAGAAAAATAAAAATTTTAAATTCATTTTAATATCAATAAAATTATTGATAAGATATTTGTATGTTCAACTTTGGAAATGCCGGGAAAACTAAAGTCAAAGGGAAAATTAATACCGAGTCGATGTTTGACTCATCACTATAGCCCCTACACCTTTGGCGGGGACTAATAAGAGCAAGACACATGTAAAAGTAAAGAATAGATAACTTTGCTCTTAATATGTCAATGAAAGAAAATCCATATTATAGTGTAATTATAGTTGGTATTTTTTTAGGAGAAAACAAATTGTATTCTGAAGTAGAATATACATTTTACCATCATTTTTAAAACACGAACACTACTCTAGTAACTTAAATTAAGCGATTTGGATTGCCCTTCAACTATATAACCTTTTCTTATTTCTCTTTTACTTACAAAAAAATAGAAAATAGACTATACTCATGTTGTTTTTTCAAAGTCTGTAGCAGCCTGCTATTATATTTGTTCAACACATGTTGGCTTCATTACAAATAAAGGAAAATTTTAAATACTTGTACGAAAACAACAGTTGGAAAGACATTTCCTCACGTAATGGTTCTTCAGAGAATTCCTGAGAAACAAAGGAACCCTCCTTCAGCAATAGAGATTATTTGGAAAGAGAGTCAGCCCTAGAGTTTAATTCTCTATAAATGTAGGTGAAAGAAGACCACTCAAAATTGAGGAGGAAACCGTGTTACAGTGAATATGTTTTATTGATTGTCCGTGTGCGCGCACGACTACTTTGGTGTGCACCTGCCTTCATCGAGCTTTATATCGCTGCCATGGCCCCAAGAGGGGGCCCCAAGGCTCTCCCCCCTCCTCCTCCAGAGATCACGGCCTTCATGAAGTTGGTCATGGCCAGCTGCAAACACCCAACGACAGAATCTCAGCAGAAGTTTGTCAAAAAGCTGGGCAGTATCCCTACAGTCGCCCTCCCTGTAGAAGAATCTTGTCGGTCTTCATTGAACTTAGCCAAAAGGGGGCTCATTGGGAATTTCACAGGCCTATGGCCCTCCCCCAAAGCCATAGATGCGTGGGTGCAGAGGAATCGGTGTCCTCTAGCCACAAAAGGTATCATAATCCATATTGTTGGTAAGGGTTTCTTTGTATTCGTTTTTGACAGTGTAGAAGATAGAAACCTCGTTTTTAGGAACATACCATATTTTATGGGCCCTCGGGGTATGTACTTGAATAACTAGACACCTGATTTTGATCTGACACAAGATGTGTCATCAGCAATCCCAGTTTGGGTGCATCTCCCTCACTTACCTTTACATTGTTGGAATCTGAAGTCAATAGAATCCATTGGCAACACCCTTGGAAAATATATCGATCAAGCATAGAGAAAGGATTAGTATTCCTGTGCAATAATATGCGTCGAGGTAGACTTGGAAGTAGGGCTACCGGAAGCCATACAACTAATGGTCATAGACTGGTCTCACATCCAAGAATTGGACTATGAACAACTTCCATTTAAATGCATACATTGTCATGGCTATGAACATTTTGCACGACATTGCAAAAAGAATATTGAGGAAGATGTGGAGAAATCGAAAGGAGAATAATGGACGCAAGTTTAGAGAGCAACCCCAACAAAGAAAAATAACAGAACCAAAGGGAAATGGGCACCAATGGGGACTGGCGCTCCCACCACATGGCAGATTCATGGGGAAGGGAGTTCAACCCCTTCAAAAGTAGAAGCTTCTAAAAACCTTTTTGAAATCCTCAGCACACCATCAGAAATTCCAGAACCAAAAATCGAGGAGACCGAGCAGCAAATCCTTCCTCCCGCAGTGGAGAAAGACAATGTAGAGGCAACCCAACCCGGTTCCCCATTAGGAACCTCCTCCTCCCCCTCTTATGCAGAAATGAATAGAAAAAAACCACTAGAAACCTCTAGATCCTCGGAAGACAAGACTTTCGAGAGGCCCTCAAAAAGAGCAAGGAGGAAATCTCATAATGAAGTTAGAGAAGAAGAAGCAGAGAGGCAAAAAATGAAAGGAATCTAATCCACTATTTAAATGTCCATCGAGAGAAATACCAGAACTAGGCCCCCCAAGGGAGGTCCTACCCACTCCATTCCCAGTAAATAATGTGCTTAGTCTCTTGGAATTGAAGAGGCTTGGGGAATCCATTGAAAGTTGAAGCAGTTAAAGACCTCTTGAAAATTGAATCTCCCGAGATCCTCATGCTCCAAGAGAATAAAATTGAAGGGGAAACCCTTCTAGAAATTAGCAAACTAAAATGGAAGAAAAATGCAGGGAAGTCCATTAGTGCAAGGGTCTCCTCAGGTGGTCTTGCAACACTGTGGTCAGAGGACAAGTTTCATCTAGAAATCTCCTTTGAGACTCAGCATTGGATTTTCACCGAACTTCAACACTCTTCAAGTAAGATTACCTTCTCACTCTTCAATCTTTATGTTCCTGTCCTCTTTACTGAGAAGAGAGATTGTTGCAATCTTTATAAAAAAATTTAGAAATTTAATCCCCTATGAACATCATTTTAGTCGGAGATCTTAACTTAGTTTTCGAACCAAAAGAAAAGAGAGGTGGAAACAGTGGTAGGGACCAAATTCTACCCTTTATTGAGGACCTAGTTCACCAATGGGATCTCCTTGATTTCAAGCCTAAGAAAGGACTCTACACTTGGACAGACAACAAAGTTGGGGTTGATCATATCTCAGCACGCTTGGATCGGTTCCTAGTCCAGAGCTCGTTCTTGCTGGAAAAGATGTTAATATCTTCCAAACTTCTCCCAAAACTGACTTCTGATCATAATCCCATTCTCTTAGGTTTGGAAGAGGAATAAAACTTGGGCCCAATTCCATTTTTTTTCAGCCTACTTTGGACAGAAAAGGAAGGGTTCATGGAAACTGTACTAACATCCTGGTCCACACCAGTTACAGGGTCACCTAGTTTCATGTGGGAGCAGAAGTTAAAGGCAACGAAGCTTGATTTGAAAGTCTGGATTAAAAATCCTAATAACACCCCCTCTAGTCACAAAAGAGAGACTGTTTAGCAGTTAACATATCTACAAATGGAAATGGAGAGAAATGATATTACCATTTTAGAAATAGAGAAGGAACAAGCTACTCAAATCAAATCCTTCCATGCTTTCTGCCAAGAAGAAGAGTACTGGAGGCTTAAGTCTCGTAGCTTGTGGCTAAAAGCTAGAGACTGAAATACCTCTTTCTTCCATCGACAATACATAGCCTGACTTTTGTGAAACCATATTCTTGAAATTGCCTCTACATATGGGTCAATCTACAAAGGTTTTGATCAGCTTAAAGCGGTAGCATAAACTCATTTTCAGAACCTTTACAAAGAAGATGGAGTTGGTAGTGAGGAAGTCACCTCCAACTTCCTCTCACACATCCCTTTTATTGTAAGCATGGAAGACAAATCAACCCTCATGAAGCCTTTTACAGAAGAAGAAATATGCAGTGTTATTTGGTCCATGGAGCCCGACAAAGCTCCAGGGCCAGATGGCTTCTCAATCCATTTTTATAGAACATGATGGGAAATACTCAAGGTTGATTTGTTGAGAATGATTAAATAATTCCAACAAAAATCCAAAGTGGGAGGTAGCACTAACTGAACTTTCCTATCTTTAATCCCCAAAGAAATTAATCTGGGCTCCTTCGACAGATTCAGGCCTATTTCGCTTTGCAACGCTTCATACAAAATTATTTCCAAGCTAATGGAAAACAAAATTAAGCCTTTGTTAGGGAAACTCATTTGTCCCATACAAAGTGGATTTGTTAAAGGGAAACATATCTTTGACAATGTAATTCAGGTGCAAGAAGCCTTGCATTCCAGTCATCAACGGCAGGAGCAAGGGATGCTCATAAAGCTTGACATGGCAAATGCATTTGACCAGGTAAAAATATCTTTCCTTTACAAAGTCCTTCTTTCTTTTGGTTTCAGTTTTGATTTTGTCAATTTGATTAAAGATTGTACTGAAAAGCCTTGGATATCCCTGCTAGTAAATGGCAGACCAACTAATTATTTTCAAGCATTGAGGGGAATAAGTCAAGGCTGCCCTCTTTCCCCTTTCCTATACATCCTAATGGCAGATTCATTAAGTAGAAAGTTGACTGCTAAAAAGAAAGCAAGGACAGTCTCAAGCATTAGGTTGATGAAGGGACTTGATCCAATCAATCATGCCTTATTTGCAGATGACTCTCTTATGTTGGGAGGAGCCTCCATAAAGATTGCAAAGGTATTCAGCGAAATCCTTCAAATTTTCTGCAGTCTCTCTGGAGCGCTCATCAATAAAAGTAAAAGTGCAGTGTATGGGTGGAATGTAGACCAACAAACTATCCTGCGAATAGCCCATTTCTTGGGATTATCAGGCTATGCTTCATGGGAAAAAATCAAATACATCGGGCTACCCTTAACTCTGGGTTCCAACAAGTCTTCGTTGTGGATTAAATTAATAAGAAAAATCAAATCCAAAATAGTAGCTTGAGGAGGTGAGTGGCTCACTAATGCTAGGAAACTCACTCTTATAAAATCGGTCCTATCTTCCTTACCAATCTACCAGGCATCCTTCCTTCTGGCTCCAAAGACGATCATGGAACAAGTTTCAAAACTGATCCGAGACTTTTTGTGGTGACGAGGAAAAGGAAACCAAAAGAAATTTCACTTAATAAACTGGGACATTGTCAAACGCCCATTTTATGAAGGAGGTTTACATGTAAGAGATCTCATTCTAGCCAACATTTCATTGGGTGGAAAAATTCTTTGGAAACTCTACTCAAATTGCAGACATCATGTAAGTCAAATTTTAAGGAAAAAATACCTCAAAGGGGTTTCTTTGAGAAACCTCCAGGCAGAAAACACTCCCAATGGCTCATTGATATGGAATCTTTGTCGACATGGGCTAGAATTCTTCCAAAAACAATTTTATCGTATCCCTATAAATGGGAATAATATGTTGATGTGGCATGACGGCATCATGGGCCAGCCGCCCCTCGATAACTCTGACAAAATAAAAGAGGTCTGTGTGTGGCCTATACAACATGGAGTTAATAAACTAGCAGACATATCCTCTTGGGACGCTTCAAGGAATTGGCAGTCTTGGGTCTTCCCTAGAATTCTAGAGCATCTACAAAATCAAAAGAACCTTCTCTTAGTAGCGTTGAATGATTTATCACCTGTTCATTTTCTTTCGATGGACAAATGGGGTTGGGGTAATACTGGAATTTACATCGTAGCGCAGGGCTTCACCTCCCTTCAATCTCACCAAGCGTCGATCCAATTAGCATCAATTTGGAAGCAAGTATGGGATCCTCTCAGTCTACCCAAAGTTAATTTCTTCTTCTGGGTTTTAATGCATAAGAAAGTGTTGACTGGAGAAAATCTGATAAAAAGAGGTATTATCGGACCACATAGATGTTCCCTGTGTTGTAATGCTCTCGAAACTATGGATCACCTATTTGTGGATTGTCCATTCACCTAAGAAGTCTAGAAACTCTTCCTTCATGGCCTCAATGTCACAACTCCAACGCAGATTACAGTGGTAACATTATTCTCCTCTTGGAAGGCAAGATATCCTCATGTGGTCCAAAGCAAGTCAATATGGAATAGAATTTGGCAGGCCATACCCAAATACTTATGCTGGAAAATATGGTTGGAGAGAAATGACCAGATCTTCAACAGCTTTCTGCACTCTCCTTCAATGGTGGCCACCAAAGCAAAAGCTCTCCTCCTTGAAACAGTGGACATCACTCCTTCAAGAACGAAAATTCTCTCATCCCTGAAGAAAATAAATGGCTAGGAACTGTTATACTCTGGGACAAAAAAAATATCATTGTTCGCCCCTTCAACACTCCAAGATGGTGTTTACAGGACACAAATGCAGTTTTTCAATATTGGTGGAGGAAGCAGGGAAAATCATCGATTTGTTTTTATGGCGCCTCCAAAGGAAACCTAGGGATTATAGGAGCAAGTAGAGTGATTTACTTTTTGGATGGTTCTCGAAAATATATTTTCATTTGGGGATTAGGACAGAGAACTAATAATCAGGATGAAATTCTAGGGTTGCTAAAATCCTGTCATATAACACGGGGAAATGGCAATAAAGAAATAGAAGTTTTCGGAGATTCTGAAATTCGGATAAAGATATTAAACTCGGATGATCACTTCAGAAATCCAGTGCTCAACAAGACTTTGCAAAGGTTGTGATATGTGTTGCAAGATTTCTCCTCCTCCCACTTTTTAAACATCCTGTGTGGATCGAACAAGGAAGCAGACCCAAAGGTAAACATGGGTTGTCTCTTGCCTCAAGGAGCAATCAACAAAAACGATGAAGCACCTTCGTGGATTCTTATCCCATAGGTTTGGTTTTACCTCGATCCCTGACTATGTAAGGAAGGGACAAGCTGTAATTCGAATAAGTGGGTTGTTGAATCCTTGTACTAATGGTTGATTTGGCTTCGACCCAACTGGTATCTAAATAAATAAAAAATATAATCGTTTTAGTTTAAAAGAAAAAATTGATGAGGAAGCCTCAAATCAGATTCAACAAAGATTGAAGACGCACCACCTATACCTGCAATTTGTTATTGGCCCAATCAATTACCACCTTGGAGTCGTCCATAACCTTAAGTCTTCTTCAGTTTAATGTTTTTTGCAAGGAATAGAAATGTCCACATAGTTGTAAACTCTGCCTTCATGTTTGTGTCACAACCTGGAGTGTATCTAATCTAGAATATATGTGTATCAAACAAATGAATAACCACTCTGATCCCACAACATGGAGGATGTCCCTTGTTGGCGTTGTCGAAGAAGCCACGGGGAGTTTCACCTAGCAACGTGGGCATGGAAGGTTTACGGGGCTTTAATTTCTTTAGCTCACACTTAAATTCATGTGAGAGTTTTGTCACCAAACCTACCACTATCTCAACAAGGATAAATTTATCTTGAAAAATACACATGTTACAAGCCCACCAAATGAAATAAGTGAAGAAAGAAGGAAGATACCTAAAGTCTTTTGTTGAGACTTCATTCCTCCAATAATTAAGCTAATCTTCAAGACTGTCATTCAAGGTGTGAGAGTCAACCTTAAAAACTGAAGAGACTAAAGACCAAACCTACAATGAAAATGAACATGAAATGAACAAATGTTGTGAAGTTTCAACTTCCTTCTTGCAAAGTGCACATCTGTTGGGACGTAACCCTTATTCCACGTTAAGAGTTTATCATGGAGAGCCAGCCACAAAAGGATTTTCATCTTTAGCGGTTAATGCATGCTCCAAGATTTGTTCCACCACCACAATTTCTTTCTTAAGAAAGCCTCCTCAACTAGAACCAAGTAGTCAATATTCGTTGTGTAATCCCTTATCAGGGAATTCATTGTCCAACACAAAGTGTCGTCCTCTTCTTCCTAAAGCCTAATGAAATTTGATCTAAGGTTTCCTACATATATTTTCCACTCTTCTGCTTCACCGTCCTCTAAACCCAAGTTTGAATCTGAAAAACATTCACTACACCTAGCCAAATCTAGTCCTTGGACCCTCACATCCCATAGGGAGAACATTCCTTTTGAACGTAAAGATGAAACAAGTTCCTTAGACAATTTAAAGACTCTTTCTGAACCTTCCCAAGGGTCCTCCCCAATCCTTAAATGTTTCCCATTTCCTATTCACCACACTGTCCAGTCTCCAATGAGGGGGAATGCTTCGACCAACACTTTCCATACTATTGAGCAGTTGGTGATCCAGATGGATCTCGGTGGCCATCCACCTTCTCCATTGAATCAACATTTTGTATCCTGTGGTTTTGATAAACCATGATATTCACTCTTTTGATGGGGAATGTAATGTAATGCCATCTACATTTGTAATGTAATGTAATTCCTACAATGTTAATTCATCGGATCCCATTAGAACTCTGCAGTTATGGGCACTTGGGCTAGAGTAGTATTGGGATGGGTGACCTCTTGGGAAATTCTAGTATTCTACATGCGTATGGAATTTTGTAATTTATCCCACATACATCATGGGAATTATTCTCCTCTCACTCTCTCATATATAATTGAGGTGACGGAGGTCCTTTAAGAATGCAATGGAGTGTGATGTAAATCTTGTTGTGAATGAAGCATAGCCAACATATCTTTCTCTTCAGAGATAAGCTACCCCATTCTAGCCAGTTTGTGTTCTACAATGTTTTGCTATTTTATTCACTATTAGAAGTTGGGTTTCACTGTATTTATATGTTTATGCTATATTTTCCTTTGTATCTCATTTCGTTCTTAGCATAATCTGGATCAGTGGTATCATAGTATTTTGTGTGTTGTCATTTCTCAGTGCATGTCTCCGACAAGGTTGAGGTATAGAGAGTTAGGTCTCAAGCTAGTTTTGTTTGAGGACAACTACTTTCGCCAGCCCAAGTGAGCTCCCATGGCAGAAGAAAAGAGAGATGATAGAGCCAGATATCCTTGCAAGATCTGGCTCAAGGAATCCATTGCACGACAGAGGAGTGAGATGATGGACGACTTCACTCAGATTATGCAATGACTATCGATGGTGGTCGAGGCATCTTCAACAAGTAGCCATCAATCTACAAGTCAATTTTGATATCCCCTTATTTGAAGGCCAGATGGATGCAAATGCTCTAGAAAAATGGTCAAATCTACTATAAAGTTACTACTATGTCCAAAAAAAAACTGAGAGTGAAAATATCACCTTCACGCTCCTTAAATCCCTTCCCCATGTCAGATCTTGGTGGGAAGGTTATTGGAAGGGGTACATTGTGGATGAATCTACTCCATTTGGGAGAGAACCCACTTGGGTGGCCTTTGTAGATGCCCTCAAGGAGGATTTCTACCCTATGAGTAAATATGATGACGATTACATGATATGGGTGATTCTGCGTCAAAAAAGAGAGACAATACGATGTTGAAGTATACTAACATCTTTAATACCTTGTGCTCAAAGCTGGGTATCAAAGACTCTTAGCAGCACCTGGTTTTGAAGTACTGCAGTGGTCTGCACATGTACATTCAAACAAAGGTGTATTTCTTGGAAATATCCTTATTGGAAGTTGCTTATCGATATGCAGTCAAAGTTGAGTAGAAATTCAAGCAATGGAGTAAGCGGGGGTTAGGGTTTGAAAATACACCACAATATAAGCATGGAAAAGGAAACCCTAACTCACAAAACGAAGGACAATTCAAGGATAGTCAATCTCAAGAAAATCAGTCTAAGCAATTGGCTAAGAAGTGTGATGGGAAGTCTAAATAAGACACTAGAAAGTGGTGTGAGTTCCACAAAAACCCTTGGCACAACACTCGTGAATGTCGCTCAAAACAATCATTGGTGGTCAAGGTCAAAGAAAAATAATCAAAACTTGACTCAGACTCTAATTTAGAGCACAATAAATGGAAATCAATCATCAATGTAGAACCCACTACTACCATCATGGCCACAACAATACAACCAAAAGAACTAGAGGATCCTGAGGAGGGGAGTGCCTCTTCCACTCACACATATGGGTAAAGGGGACCCCGCTGCATTTCATTGTTGGCAGTGGGATTCAGAAGAACCTGATCTCAATCGAGGTTATCAACAGATTGAAGCTATCAATGATGCCACACCCCCAACCATACACCATCGGATGGTTGATGTGGGGATGAGACATCCACATCAATCATCAATGTTGCATTTCCTACAATATCAAGTCCTTCAAGGATGAGGTATTGTGTGATGTTGCCCCACTTGAACTATGTGATGTTATTTTAGGAAAATCATATATGTGGAAACTTCATGTTATCTATGAGTCTCGAAACTGTAGTGTTATTTTTACTCTTGGAGGTCAGCTCTACAGAGTACCAAAGGTAGCTCCAACTATTGCCACTTCATTGATCTCAAAAAAACAGTGTCTCAAAGTAATATATTAGACCACAAAATTTTCTCTCTTCACAATCCAGTCAGAAGGTGAACAAAAGTTCACTACGACCACTACAACCTCGACCCAAGACCTTTCTATCCAACAGAAGTAGGTCGACAGGATTGTAGCGGAGCACGAAGAAATTTTTGTTCACTTGCGGGGGTGCCTTTGTACTACCACATCTCGCATTTCATTGAATTGGTGCTCGTTTCTCCCTTACCCAATGGTCCAATCTATATATGCTCCCTTCCAGAGAATGAGAGTCTTCCATATGCTCAACATAGCTCTATTGGCCACAACCCTTTTAAGGTGTGCTTGGGGTTCCAACCATTATCTCCCATTGATATAAATCCTCTTGTTTCATCTTTATCAACATATACCTCCCAAACTAATACCAAGGAAGATCATGCAACCAAATTTGTTGAACATATCCAACACCTCCACCAACAGGTTCATGACATCCTTCCACAAGATAAGTACAAGCAGGACAACTACTTTAGCAAGGCAAGAAACTCACCAAAGTTCAGATTAAGAAAAAGTTTCTCCATCTCTCAAGGGAACTTGATGCAATGGATACCATTGCTTCATAAGGGGGGGGGATTGATCCAAATGGATCTAGGTAGCCATCCACCTCTACTAAATCAACGTTTTTGATCCTGTGGTTTTGATAAACCATGATATTCACCCTTTTAATGGGGAATGTAATGTAATTTCATCTCCATTTGTAATTTAATGTAATGCCTACAATGTTAATGCACTAGATCCCATTAGAACTCCACAGTTAAGCACTCTTGGGATAGAGTAGTGCTAAGATGGGTGACCTCCCAGAAAGTCCTAGTGTTTTACATGCCTATGGAATTTTGTAATTTATCCCACATGCATCATGGAAACTATCCTCCTCTCACTCTCTCATATATAATCGAGGTAAAGGAGGTCCTTTAAGCATGCAATGGAGTGTTATGTAAATCTTGTTGTGAATGAAGGGTAGCCAACATCTCTTTCTCTTCAGAGATCAACTACCCCATTCTAGCCAGTTTGTGTTCTACATTGTTTTTCTATTTTATTCATTAATAGAAGTTGGGTTTCACTATAGTTTTGTGTTTCTACTATATTTTCCTTTATATCTCGTTTCGTTCTTAGCATNGCATAATTTGGATCATATGGCTACCGATTTTATTTGAGTGTAAAACTATTCCTCCACCATCTTCCCTGCTAAATACTTAGAAAAACACCACTCTTCCCCATAGTATATTGTTTTGAATAATCCTCCAAAGGCTCTTTGTTGCCAGGGATTGACTAAACCAATATATGTTCTTGATGCCACATCCACTCAATTCCTTAGGCATGGAGATGGGATACCATTTAACGAGAGGAATTCCATCAACGTTATTTTTACGTGACCATAAGAACTAAAAGCTGACTTTTCTTATTTTTGTTAGGATACATTTAGGAATTTTTACTATGGTAACCTAGTAGACTGAGATATTACTTAGCATAGATTTAAGGAGAACTAGTCGCCCTCCCCTCGATATCCAACGATGATCCCAAAGGGAGATTCTCTCTTTGAATTTGTTTTAGAGCCAAAACCAATTTCCATATTAGTATGCATTGGGTTTCAGCACAAAACCCAAATATGTTATCCCTTCTTCAATGCTTTTACGGGAGAAAGGATTAATTATGTCCAACTGTTTATGCACATCATCCTGAAGAGAGATGAAAAGGATGTTGGACTTGTCCAAATTTATATACATACCTATAGCTAAAGAAAATAAATCCAATATATCTCGTAGAAACTGGAATTCCTGCATAGACCCTACACCAAAGAGAAGTATGTCATCAACAAATAGAAAATGAGTAGGAAATTATGTAGGTGTAATTTTGACTCCTTTTAGTAGTTCACTTCTCCTAGCATTGCCAATAATCCTTCTTAATCCTTCAAAACTAATAAAGAAAAGGAACATAGACAAGGAGCAGCCTTGTTTTAGCCCTCTCGAGGGATGGAAGAATTTGGACAAAGAACCATTAATTAGTACAATGAACGAATTCAACACTATGCACCCCAATATCTAGTTGACAGTGGCCAAATTCATCCCCATTTGAATCATATAAAGTCTAATAAAAACCCAACTAATTTTTATGTAGGCTTTAGAGAGGTCCAAATTTAAAATAATAGATGGAATCTTTTGAGTCTCGATAGAGTGCATAGCTTCTTAAGCCAGACCTATCGCGTCATGAATTTGTATCTTGTATAAAAAAGTTGAAATGCTCTTTGCAAATTATTTGGTTGAGGAGAGGCTTTAGTCTATTCTCAATAATCTTGGAGATGAGCTTGTAAATGACATTACAACAAGATATAGGTCTGAAATATTCAAAGGAGACAACTTCCTTTTTCTTCAGAATTAAAGCAAGATGGGTCACACTAAAAGAGCCAAGGATTTTATCAAAACACTAATATTCATGAACCACCTTCAACAAATTGTCTTTGAGAATTTATAGAAACCTAGAAAAACTTCAACTGAAAGACCATCTGGTTCTGAATTTTTTCCTTTTTTAAAAGATGAAAGGGCAGATAGAAGTTCTTCTTCCAAAACCTCTGCCTGAAGGGACTCATTCATTTCAATATCACTAAAATTCCTTTGGAAAAGTTTTACCACCTTTAGGATTTATTTTATAGGGCATCCTCTTGGTTCCTTAAAAAGGCTAGAATAAAATTCCTTCCGTGCCTTAGCTATGTCCTCAAAGTAATTGACATTTTGACCATTTTGATCCATGATTTCCCATATAGAATTAAGGATATTTGGATAGGTCACATATCTATGGAATACTTTTGTATTATTATCTCCCTACTTTAACCAAACTTCCCTGCATTTAAGGAACCACTTCATTTCTTCAAAGGTAAAAAGGTCATGTCTCTTAGCCATTAATGCTTTTAGGGAAGTCTCTTCAACAACAAAGAGTGAACCAGTTGGTTTTTCTACCAATAGATAGTAAATATTATATTCAACTTCAACAAGGATGGGTTGGGATCTCATATTGAAAGCA
>JASDQU010260272.1:5669-15873 GCA_032191745.1 Picea mariana
ATATATGCGTGAGAGATCAAAAACGACTAAATTAAAGGAATACAAGCGCACATGTAAAGGTTGGTGAATGGGAAAAGGCGATAATGCATGTGGATAAAGGGAACAAAGTATGAATGTGGAGTGGGAAGATGAGGTGGATAGGGAGATATGTATGCATTCATGTAAGGGGAGAGTATGAGGGGAGTTAGGGAACACACACACGAGTGGAGGAATGATGACGTGCAAGAGTTGACGCATGGCTCAAAAGGAGGAATAAGCATACATTATATTAAGACATGCACTTTTTTAAAAAGGGATGGGTGTGTTTTAAAAGGAGGTGTGTATGGTTAGAAGGGGCACAATTTAACTCATAAAAGTGAGCACATGGGAAAACGTGAGTGGGTACATATGAAAGAGAGTGGACTTAGAATAAAACAAACATGCATGAGTGAGATATTAGAGTGGAATGGGGAATAGGGAAAGTAATACATATAGGATTAGAGAGAAGGGAGATGGATAAAGGAGATGTGCCTAGCCAAAATAGGAATGCATGCACCATATTTAATAGGGATTAAACGCACATTAATGAATAATATAACTTTTAATGGACTTTTAATGCACGGAAACTGGTATTTATGGCGGGTGAAGGGAAATTAATAGTGACTAAGCCTTAATTAGCTCAATCACGCCCAAGTTGACTTGCCACCTCATCCATACGCCCTTTATTTAATTAATTAACTCATTTGACACTTTAACTTTGGAAAGTGCGCCCCCTCATAAATTATGCCACCTAGCTGCCARATGTCACATTGCATCACTACCAAATGTCAAAATGTGACCCTACCACTTATCACCTTTGGAGGCAACCACCCCGGCTATAAATAGAAACTGCTAAAAATAGTGTCCAACTCCTAAAAAATAGGAATCTGTCAAAAACGTCTAGSATAACTAGGAGAACACCAGCATGTGTCAAATGTCTAAAAATAGACACTGCTAAAAATAGAATATCGCCACATGTCAATGATATCATACTCATCAGATTCGATTTTTTGAGAGGATTCCAAAGATGYGATCATAATCAACATGTGAGCCCTGGTGCACCACTTGCTAAAAATAGGAATTGCTGACAAGTCACCCCRGAAAAGGTCCAAAAGACCTGGAATGTCTCAAGGATCAATATTGCACCCTTGGAATCYTGATCTGTGGCCTACATCTCATCCTGCTAAAAATAGAAAGTACTTGCATGTCGCCCAAAAAAATGCCATCGAGCTCAGTATCATGCAAGGACCAACTCTGTATGCTCAAAACTGTCAAATGAGTCTCCAGTCATTGTCTCCTAAAAAGTAGGGTCACCTTCTATATATAAAAAACTTTCTCAAATCCTATGAAACTGTACTAGCCCTAACTCAAACAAAAACAACCATATACTAGTCATGTACTTGTCTTTGATGGGAACCAACCTCTGGCTCACACAAGTGCTGAAACTCTAGGAAAATCTTTGAATGCCAGCCCAAATAGTCTATGTTGGCTCTTAACCCTCAATATTTTCAAGGGTAAAAATTCAGGGGTTAATAGGCAGTAAGAAATAGTGCCAAGTATAGGTAACTCAATGCTAAAAGATCGCTCTTGAATATTATTGTGTAAAATCTTAGCTCATGAAAGTTGGATAAATAAAATAACAAGACCTATGCTTATAAATGACTTTGAGGGTCATCACATGAAATTTTCCCTTTCCCCTTTTTATAATTATTCCTCACATTACCTATCTTTCACCTAGAGACTTGAGAAATACTTGTTGTCTTAGCACTTGTCACATGTATAAGGGTTAATGTTGTTCCCCCTTGGTAAAACTTAGGCAGATATTAAAACTAACCTGTGTTGTTATGTTTTGTTAAGAGAGATCACTAGGTGTGTATCACACAATGGCTTGCTAATAAGTTAGACCCATCACTCCAAGTGGGTACCTCACATTGGGATCCATGTACCTTGCCTCAAGATCCATGATACAACATTGGTATCCGTGTTACAACCTTGGGATCTGTGTACTCATTTTTTATCATATCTACAGATATTGGGATATGTGTTATTTTCCTTGGGATCCGTGCTATTTTCCTTGACATCCATGTTATTTCCCTTCAGATTTGTGTACTACATTAATATACATGTCACTACTTTGGGATGTGTGACAGTGCATCAAATCATGACAAGTGCAACACGTGATCACACTTGCCACATGGACCACTCAGATTTGGTCTCCTTTCTTAGTTGGACGATGTACTCACACACATGCATTATTATTCCCTCCTTGGACCACACGTCGGAGTTTATCGATAGATCGAAGGACCCTTAAGAGGTGGTTACAGGCCATTGTGGTGACTACAGGTTGTTATGTTGACTACAGGATGATAAGGCATCAACCATAATTCTTTACTTGAGGAGCACCCTTGTTGAGGAGGTCACACATGTCATTACACATTGGATTCTACCTTGAAAGTCCCACACGTGTGAGGTCATGTCACATACTTGGATGTTGTTATTTCATGCTTTGACCACTTCCTAACTCTTTGGAGTTAGTTAGAGGAGCGCTTGAGTCCTTGGAAAATGTTTGACTTGTTATTCACTCATTTTGGGGGCATTGGCACATTTATTGAGAGAGCGCACTTCCTCTAGATCCTTTACTCCACACATGTGGCACTTTATTGTTACATTTGGACCATTTTGAGGGGGCACATGTGTTGGAGGATTTTGAGGGTTATTCGTCCCCATTTGTTGTATTTTACCCATGGTTTTCACCTGGGCCAATGGTTTTTGCTCGTGGTTTAGAGCTAGCACATTGTATTATTATTGTATTGAGGCTCCTTAGCTATAAAAGGAAGATGTCTCTCTCATTTTCATTGTTGGAGATTAATGAGAAAACTTATCTAAGAAGTTCTTGTGTATCTCTTTTATGTGATGTTTTAGGATATTGTTTAAAGGGTTTGGATAGATTATTTTTCAGATTTACTAGAGGACGGAGCTACTATAAGGCCAAAGAAGTGCATCTTGCTCCACTTGGAGGGACAACCAAGGTATCGCTTTCTTGCCTTAATCCCTTGACCATTGAAGATTTTGTTCTTTGCATTAAGACAGAATGTCTGGGGGGGCCTTCCCTCTTGCAAATGGCCATGCTTTGAGATCACCTTAGTAGTACTTGGAGAGACTCCCTAGTGGATCAATTTCCCCAACCAAACCTAAACAATCCTATTTCTCCTACGTGGCACTTGATAGGTAATCATTTCTAGGTATCTTCAACATTACCTCATCTTTAAACCCTAAGCCTCACTTAGACTTGTGTAGTGACCCCATAGCCCTTCCTAAGGCATTGGCCTATCTTTTCTTTCAGCCACAAAAAACCCCAAAATTTGTCTTTTTCCTTTTTCTTTTCTTTATTTTTGTTGCTTTGCAATCTAGAGTTTGACTTTTCTTTTCACCTTTTAGTTTAGATTGCTTGGGTCTAAGAAATTTTCAATGGCCTATTTATTAATGCTTGGATCTCACACATGTTAATTGGCTTTGTCACCCCCTCATTTGGCATGAGGAAATGTTGACTACATTTGGGCAACTAATACTATTCCAGAGTTGATCTTCTAGTGGTACATTCAAGTTCACATCTAATGTGAAGCATTCCTACTTGGTGAGCCAGATCTTGGATTTCATGATTTCCTCCGACCTTTACTATATGATGACTTCAACTCACAATGGAATTGCTAGTCAACCTCAACTTTGCTCATTCAACGGTATTATAGCTGACCATATTCATGCCTCAAATTGATGTACATGCAGTCAGTGAACTATACTTCCATGACCATGGTACTCTCGTTCGGTTGCAACACTTCAATTACTTTACTATGGCTTCATATATGGTTTCCTTCTTAGACATGGTGTGATAGCTCCTTAATTTAGTCATGACCATGGTGAACACTAAGTGGAATCTAATGACGCTTTATAATAGTCACAAATTTTATCTCTTGCCTCGTCGTACCATGGTGGGACATAAATTTCTTCCAGATAAGTGTCGTCGTCCCTTAACTCAGGTTGTACCACTGGGAATCTGGTTAATGTAGCATGTCACAAATCTCGAAACAAACTTAACACATTTCTTCATCTTTCCCATTTCATTTTGTTCCATTCATCACATTTCTTGTTCATGATTGATTTATTGTATATCATTCAGCAAAGTAAGAGAAGACCCCATGTATAGAAGCCCAAAGTCAAATAAAGTCGAAAAAAGGCTAGAGGAAAGAGCAACAAATACAAAAAAGGCCATGTACCCCTAGTCCCATGCTAAATAAAGCATATTTAAACTAAGGGACCAAGAAAATTTAAAAAAAATTAAAGAAAAAAGGGAAACAAACATTAATTCAAGACTAAAACACTCGCTCTCAAAGTCTCCCATGTGTGACAAATGAAGACCTCTACACCAACATCTGATTGTATGGGTTAACACATGAAGTCTTTTTTTCCCCTTTCCGCTATCAACCACCTTAGCATCTACTTCTGACTTGGTAACCTAGGAAACACACCTTAAACTTAGGGGTTGACACCTGTAATAAGGGTTAGAGGTTGTCCCAGCATGCTAAAACTTAGGCAAATTGTAAAATAATTTTAATGTTATTTTCTTGCTAAAAAAATATCACTTATGTAAACCACCGATTGACTTATGTAATGAACTTGACTCATTACTATGAGTTGGAACCTTGCATTGGGAACTATGAGAGCGTTGTCCACATCATTTACATGCTTGTCAACACATGGACCATGCGTAAGTTGGTTACAAGCAATGTTTTAAAACTTGGACTTAGCCTCGGAATTGGTTGATGTTCAACTCCGACTCAGACTCGGACATGGATTGACTCAGACAGATTTGATTTCAATGACTCGATTTACTAAAAATTACATAAAATATTTAAATTTTGATGAAGAAATTATATTTTAAAGATTCCAAACCATGATTCCAAGAAATTATTGAAACTTTGAAAGAAAACATTATGAATAAATGAGCAAGAAAATTTAAATGACAAGCAATGTTCCACCATCGCTTATATTGGGATCCTTGTCATTAGTATCACCCTTTGCCTCTACCTCAATCCTCTAGAGACATCAGTGAACACCTCCCAATTTTGATGAAACTACCTAATCGAAGCGTTATAATCTGGTAGAGAAATCTTAACATGCCTAATTAATGATTTTGGTTTGAGTGAAAGGTACATTTTTACTAAGGCCATGTCAGAGGAGTTCAACAATCAATACCACCAACATCGAGGTACATAAAGGGCTTGGTGCTCTTGATTAAATGCCAATCCCATACCCTCATACATGATAGAATCCAATGAAAATGTTGCAATCCTACCAATCCTGAAATCCTGAAAATTGTTAAGTCTATTGGATTTTGCATGGGATATGAAATTCTACTTTCTCCATATGAAATCCGATGAGGTTGGAATGACTCTCAAACATCCTGAAACAATAATGGTAATGTTAAAAATTTCAATAAAAGGATAAAAAGGAAAGATAAAGGAAATGTAAATTTTTACTTAACTAATGGTACTGTTAACATTACCATTAATTGTCAGCGTTATTGGTCAAACCCTTTTAAAGAAAAAATTAATCTTGCATGTTGGTGGGGTATAGTACCTACTCAATCAAGTCAAGCCTTGGCTCAACCGAGTTGACCGGTTTGGTATCAAACCGACCTACCAAGTCAACAGAATGGCCAAGTCAAACTGGTTTGGGCCCTTTGGGGTTGGCTCGGTCAACTTGACTGAGTCTAAGTCAACCGAATTTTGGTACACTGGTTGCAAGGTGATTACTTGGGGCACCTTTTGGGACCCACTTCACATGTGGGAATGAGGACCTTGCACTTTGTATAGGGCGCACCTCTTTGTGGACCCCTTTTCACACTTTTGAGTAGTTAGCGAACTTGTTTGATGGGGCGCTACACTATTGGGGCCCACTTCACACACATGGAGGCCGCACTCTCTCTCTCTCCTAGACCATGTTATCCCGTAATCTATACTTGCCCAAGGCCTAAAGGCAAGTAGGCTTAGATTGACGTAACACGGAGGTAGCCCTATCATTGTCACCGCAATAGGGTACCTCTTTCCCTTTATGAGGAGGAAAACATCACTCCAAGGGAGACGTCTCAGGACCTAGTTGGTTGATGAAAGGCAGAAAGATACGGTGAAAACCTACCCCTCTCCAGGTCATTCAACGGAAGAAGTCACTTAGGTAAAGTTTAAAGGGACAAGGGAAAGTGAAAATGAATTTGTACCTTCCCTTTACCAATGAAACATGAAACGTTAGTAGTAACAATGATATCAACGATTATAATCAGTGACTTCAAGATAGAAGTGTGCTACTAAGACAATCTTATGTATGAACAAGAGATAAATGTATACCAGCAGCAATATATCCAGAAATTGTAAATTATGATGACAAACAATGAGATATAAAGACTTTGCAAATGATAACACTTTTGTCACTTATAATTTCTGGACTAACACAAGTCAATTAATGACTTTAAAAGGGCTGTCAAAGTGTTTGTAACAGCGGCAAAATAATCGCTATGACAGCAGCAAACCACTTCAGAAAAGAGTACTTTTCTAAGGCAATAACACACACGTTTAGCACTTAATGATAGCAATTTTCCTAGCACAAGTTTCTGGGCAGTTTTGTTGTTAGTATAGCCTGATAAGGGCTGCAAACAGTGGCTATAACAATAGTTACAACAGCAGCAAGGTTATTTATAACAGCTTCAGAAATGCACCTTTAGAATAGTAGCAAAAATAGTTTAAAGCCTCAAGGTGATAGTGCTTTGGCTTGTGCAATTTATGGGTTAGTTTACTTAGTTAATAGGCTTGATAAGGCTGCTAAGAAAAAGGCTGTAACAGTGATATTAGCAGCAGCAGACTTAGTGGTTAGTAATTTAGACTAGGTTAGTAAATTAGTAGAGTATTAAGTGGAAGAGTTTGAGTTGAGGTTGGTCGTCTTATCAAGAAGTAAGAGAAGAGGACTAGTGCCTTTCAAGGGTAAATGTAGTCAAGGAGGGCTGCTTCTTCTAAGACTGTTAATTAATGATGATACACAAAAGTCTAAGAGGGAAAAAGTCTAGGAGGAGTAGCAACTCAAGTCCTCCTAGATTTTGACCTCAAGAAACAAAGTGCTAGAGTGTAGGCACTTCCAGGCCCTAGCGCCTTGCTCTCCTTGTTGATTTTTTAATGACAAAATCAGAAATATTTCATTCACACATTTCGTCAAACACTTAGCAACCTAGAGATAACTGTCTTCTTAAATTTCAGAAATGCATACCCACATTCAGAAATTTCTATAAGCAGAAATACACATTGTTAAGCAAAATATGCAGCGGAAAATACACAATGGACAGCAACCCATAACTCACAGAAATTTAGGCAAATGCCAGGGAAAACCCCAATGTGGGGAAACCCAACGAGAGAGAGAGATATTATTATTTTGCTTCAGGAAAGTTCAGAGCAGCATCAATAACACTTTTCAGCCAAGAGAAATACCTCTTACATCACAAAAACTGTCCCCCACAAATCTATCTTGAAAACCGTGCCACAGTCCGTACAGCTGTACGGATTTGCTTAAATTCAGCACCTTGAAATTCATGCCACAACAGGAAGCTGTACCTTCTCTTCTGTACGGCCATCCTCCTTCAGAAAATTCTTCAAGGGCTGCCTCGAAAATCGTGCCCAAGCTTGCCTCGGTTTTCGTGCCTCAAGAATGTTGTTGTACAGCCTGTACAGATCCATACAGTACAGCCTGTCCCAGCAAATATCACTGCAGCAAATCAAAACAGAAAATGCCTCCTTGGTATTTGTGCCCTAGCTCTCTTGGGAATCATGCCCTTCTTGGTGCTCACTTTCCTCTCTCAAGCAATCTCTCAACTCACTCCTCTCGTCTTCTTCGATGTATTTTTCTCACATCCCTAAGCATGTATATGTACTTTTCTCTTTTCCCAAGAAACCCTAACTTACATAACCAACTCAATCTAATGGCTATAATAAGTCTAATCTGAGGGCTCATATTTAATGCTCCTCATTAATTACAAAATAAGTAATAAACGTTCATTAAATACTTTTTGGGTCCCACAACTTAAAAACACTTTAACTTATAAAGTACATTTACTTTATAAAAGCACTTTATTTAAAAAGTCACTTTACAAACATATCTAGGAATTATGACTTTATGTCCTCCCCATGACAAAACACAAAAACATGAATGAGGGCATCCATTGTTATATTTCAACACTCCTTAGCCTTTTTATGGAGTAGAACTTATTCAAGAATAACCAAATGCAAACCCTTAAGAGTGCTAGCAATTTAGGGCTCTAAGGTTTCACTAGTTACTAAATCAATTTAGTGAAAAGCTTAGCAAATAAAAAGTAAGAAAGTAGCAACTTAAGTTTCTTACTTCAAGCATTAAATACACCATGCAATTTCATAATCTTGTATGAGCAAATAAACCATACAAAAAACCATTCAATAGATGACAAAATGCAGATTTCACTTACTTGCACCAAGAATAATCATGAATAAGAATAATCATGAATATACCATGCTAGATCACCATAAAACTTCAAAAAATGATCCAAGTTCCAAAGATGAACCTTAAACAAGAGTGGCACCTCACTATTTCAGCCAATAACCCCAATACGGCACAAATTTCAGACCTCGTCTTCCAATGACAAGTTGTGATGTAAAAATGAGAGTACTTTTGTCTATTTATACAAAATTATGACCTTTAATTCACTTTTAGTCAAAAACAGGGCCGACCTGGCCAGTTTACAACAAAAAATCAATTTTGGCATAATTAAAATAAATTTGCATCCAGAAACTCCTCCAAGGGTGACGTCATGCCCCTCTAGGGTGTCGTTGATCCCCATATGTGGAGCATTGGGCAAGGAAAGTGGAACGCTTAGCCTCCAGAGGCCTAAAATGATGCCCACACATGCCACAAGCCTCACAAATGCCTCCAAAGATGAAACCCTAGCTTTGGATGACGTCTAGGGCTTGTTATCGCACAGTTTGTAGCTAGGTCAAAGGCTATGAGACGGAGGCCAAACTGGCATCACAGGAACCCACCCCACCCAATGTCACCACAATGGGGAAGTTCTTTCTCTTTCGAGAGGTTAGGCCCAGGGGGGACGTCCCCAGTAACCTGGAGTTTTGAAGAGGAAAAAGTTAAAAGTCAAAGTAAAGATCCCTCCTCACAGGTCACAACCTATAGCAGATAGTCGGGCTAAACAGCCAATAATGAAGTGTAGGCCCAAATGAGAACACCTGCCCGAAACAAAACAACAGCAAACTAATACATGCAGGCTATAATTCAAAGGGTTAGTACTTCATGTAACTATCTGATATCAATATATAAGCAATTGCAACAATAAATATTGACGAAGTCAATGTTTGTTAATATAGCAATGGAATAATACTACTTCACCAATAAATATGAAGATGATGTGGCAATCAATGTATTTAATCAATCCTCATTCAATAAATGCATCAAACCATCACCCAATTGCTCAATATATAAAGAATACTGCGTCAAGATGAAATAACCAAGTGTGACGTCAGCCTTTTCGGGTAGTAGTTAGTTAGGGTTTCAATTTATAAGAGGTTTTGAGAGTTGTTTCAATCACTTTCACTTCAACGTTGGAGGCTAAAGATCAGTGCCTAGGGTTATGGAGTCAAAAGGTGAAGGACGCACAAGTTGAAGGGGATGAGATTCAAAGGACAAGAGGGAAAGGTTTCAAGGTGTTGCTACAGTAGGGCGTTAAAGACAGAACCCTGGGGGAGAGAGGCTCACTCCGGTGTTGCTTAAGCAAGGCCTTGTGCTCTCTCCTCCTTCCCGGCAATGGCTAGCTCAAAAACAAGTAAAATCAAGATAGGAGAGTTTAAAGAGTGAGAATGTTGCAAGGCAAGGCTCTTTCATCAAACCCTAAAAGAAAAACGGCCCTAGGTGTAGATAACCTAGGCCTGGGACGTCCTCTTCCTCTTGAAGTTTAAAGGTACGGCTAGCATAAGGGGAGAAGAAAGAAAGAGTGTAGCAATGGCTAGGCTCTCTTCTTCTTCTTCAATGGCTAAAAGGTTTCTCTATCAGGGGACATGAGACAACGACCTACTTGTGTGTTTGTCCCCTAGGGTTTTGATTCAGCAATAATTAT
>JASDQU010260273.1:0-15687 GCA_032191745.1 Picea mariana
ATTTTGCATCGTAATTTCGACAACAATAATATACCTGCGATGGTTGTGCTATAAAACCAAAGAAATGTTGTCGTCGCAAGTACGACAACAACAAAATTACTGCGACACATTTTCTATATAAACAAAGAAATGTTGTTGTTCCTACGACGCATTCGCTATATAAACAAAAAAAGTTTTTGGCGCAAGTGCGATGCCAACAAAAATTTTTGCGACGCATTTGCTATATAAACAAAGAAATGTTGTCGTTCCTGCGATGCATTTTCTTAATAAACAAAAAAAAGTTGTCATCGCCAGTGCAATGAAAAATAAAATTGTTGTGACGCATTTGTTATATAAACAAGTAAATGTTGTCAATCTTGCGACGCATTCACTATATAAACAAAAAAAAGTCGTCATCGCAAGTGCGACGACAACAAAATTGTTGTGACGAATTAGTTATATAGACAATGAAAATTTCCATCGCAATGGGTGTCTCAATTACGAATAAATGTTGGTTTCACTTAGTTTGCTTATATTTTAATATTGGCGACGATAAAAAAATTTTGTCGCAATTGTGAGAAGTTCCCTAGTGTCGTTGCTCTTGCGACGTTAATTCAAGTTCATCAAAATTTCCACATGCCATAAAATGACATTTCAGAGACTCAAGGTTCGTCACAATATCCATGACATAACGCCACAAGAGCGTCGAAATAGTCGTCACAAAATGACCCAAATTTGCTAGTGAGTTTAATTCTGTAAGTAACCCAACTACTCAATCAGTTGATTTTTGGTTGGATAGTATACAAGGATGTTACATTACAGAATATGCAGTAGATTGTATTTGATCATATAGTATCGCAAACAAGGAATTTTTCAAAGGTCCATGCAGAAGGTTCTTGAAATCATTAGGTACATGGAAAAATATGTTATTGTGTGAAAATCACATGATGATAATGGAATCTGACTGCTAAGGGGTTCACCACATAGGGGAGCCAGGGAATGACAGGAGGACCATCTAAGAATATGAAGGAAGTGATGAAAGAGACATGGAGGTAATAAGGATGTATGAAGAGGGTATACCATAGGAATAATATGAGTTTGTAGACTTTCCCAGTGGAAGGAGGTACAAGAGGAAAATGACTGGGGCTGAGAAAGGAGATGCTCACAGTGAGGCATATGGGAGAGAACCTTGTGCACTAGTATGAATTGTGGAGAAACCATATATAGAAGGAGAAGAAGAGGAGCTCCAATCCAATTGAGTAATAGAATATTCATTAATTCCTACTCATACTGAGTCCTTTGTCAAATCCAGAACCCTGTGTGCGTCACCACAATCATATATAACAGTGGAATATTTTTCAAAAACCATTGTAGTTATCCAGGGAGGACAGAGTAGTAGCATTCAGACTAGTGGAAGTAGTGCACAGATTCAGAGTCAAAGTCAAATTCAACCAACATCATTGAGAGGAGGGAACACACCAAGAAACATGGCATGGGTAGATAATACTCTTAGACTTCATGATTTCTGGGGAGTGGGATCAGAGGACCCAGAACAACATATTTTTATATGAGAAATAATTTGGGCCACTCAAAAAATACAAGTTGAGGTTGTGAAGATTGCATAGTTAGCGACAAAATTTAGAGGTCGTGTGATAATATGGTTTATGAAGTTGTAGAGTATCACACCTATAGGATAGGCCAAGACTTTGGCATAAATAAAGCAAGCGTTGTTGAAGGAGTTCAAAAATCCAAAGTCAGAATCATAGTACATCACAAAACTGAAGGAGATTAAACAAGTACAAAGAGATTTGGTATGGGATTTTGATCAGAGATTTAAGGATGTGATGGGTAGACTAACTTTCTAGATCCCATATCAACAACATAAAGAGTGGTTTATTGAGATACTTATACCACACATTTGTAGGCCATTAATTCAACAAAAGGTTACGTCACAGACCGAGGCCCTAGAAATTGCAATAAAATTAGATTCATCTCTGATAGAAGATAATGGGGGAGTGGAACAAGATCAGACATAGTTGGTTTCATTGACGATTCAACTAGATTAGATTACAAAAGGGAAGGAGAAATGAGAACAAGTTTGGTGTACCAAGTGTATAACTGAAGGCCACCACAAGGACGAATGCCCATCATTCACGCAGTATTTGGAAGCTAGAGCACTAAATCCATTACCAAGGGGGATACTGCGAGATATGTAGGAAATGAGACCATAATCCCATTGTTTTTTTGTTGCTACATGAGTACCATAGTATGCCAAAGAACTTGTTTTGCAATTTTTTCAAGTAGGAAATAAAGAGAAATCTTGTTGCATGTTCAACTTACTGAGGGAGAGCACATCAGATATGTACATGATCCAAGAAGAGAATGTTGTAGTTGAATGGGGTGGTTCTCAATATAACAATAAAAAAGGTTTCAATCAAAGTAACATAGGAAAATTTGGTACAGGCTGAGGTATAGGGAATTTTGGTAGAGGAGGAAGAGAACCGATTATATGTTATAATTGTAATCAACCTAGACACTTGGACCACGACTGCTATATTATGTGTACAAGGTGAAAATATTGCAAAGCACTGGACCAATCGACATAACACTATCCACAACTATTTGCAAAGTGGCAGGCCAAAGGAAACCACAACCAGAATCTGAATCAGAATGTGCAGAAGATATCAGTCGAAAGACACAACGAGGGACCAAGAATAATATTTTTTACGCATGGAGGAGCTAGAATAGAGGATGATATGATGAATGAAGGAAAGAAGAATGAGCAATGGGTAAGGAATTCGGTAGGGCCTATGCCAACATTCAATCCAAAAAAATAAAAGGAGACATATCAGAGAGAAAGAAAAGAAGTACTCGGATAGGATTGGGGAGAATCAACATCATTTGCACCTCTTATAGAAGATCGTGTTGTGCCAGAGAAGCCAATTGAAAAGGTAAGAACACTAATGGAATTGTTCAAGAGTTGTGTAGATCTAATCAAGGATAAAATTGCACTGAGTACACTTATGACATGATTGATCACTGTAAAAGACGAAGGGAAAATCATGTTGCACAAAGGATGGTAAATCAGGTACTACGTAGGAAGAGTACCAATGAAGAATTATGATTTAGTGCGTAGATTGGGGAGTATGATGTTGATAATTTCATCTTGGAATTGGGATCTGACGTGAATATTTTACCGAAGAAGACATGGGATATGATTGGCCAACCCAATATAGTATTTTCTCCTATTTATTTAAGGCTCATGAATCAGCACAAAATATTCATGATTGGGCATTTGAAAGGAGTACCTCTGAACATAGATGGGGTGCACAAAATGGTAGAATTTGAAGTTATTGAGATTGTGGATGAAAGTAAACCATATCCAACCTTGATGGGACTGGAATTGGATTTCGATAACCAGAAAATCATCAAATTCAAGAGGAGGGAGATGATATTTTAAGTTGGATATTTCAAAGCCATTGCACCATTGGACCCATCAGAATGAATGAGATAAATATAACCAACAAAAGGAAATGGCATTGGCAATTTATATAACTTGAATGCACAGATGGAGGATTATTTCAACCCAACAACACATGGTGAACTAAGTTGGAGGAGTATCAGTTTGTGTGCATCAGATTCAGAAGAAGGTCTAGAGCATTGGCAGCAGAGGATGCATGAAGTGTCAACTAGATGATGTGCACGCATAAACTGGTCCTTGTGCTAGATTGGAACAAATCTATGTGATTCACCCAGGTATGATAGATTAACTGATATAAGAATGTTTATAAGGGAATTTGAATTGTAGGTACCCAAACAAAAAAGGATGTTAGTACTTGATATCATCTTAAAGGTGACTCCATCTAGATGGTGGGATGAAAATAGAGAGGGGATAAAATATTGGCCAAAGTGCAGCAGATTAATGTGGATACAGTTTGTCTCTAAGGAAGAAACAAGTGTGTAGAAGTATACAAGAGAGAGTGAACCAGAAGGCCATGTTGAGTAGTGCAAGATTTTATGGATTTCAGGACCATAGATAGAATAGACGCACAAATTATACTCACATTAGACACAATTCTGAAGAACTGGTATTTGGAATTGGAAATGTGCAGGGAGAAACAAGATGGGAAGAACTATTCCAGAGGTTCAAAATCATGTTCGCATTTGAGCATGAATCTCCATCAATAGATGCAATGCTAAAATATATTTGAAAAAATATCTTCTCGGAAGAAGATATGATGGAAGTGATACTAGTATACAGTGCACACAAATAAAAGATGATTTTCCATGAGCTATTGGAGTGTTATAACATAACTAAGGAAATTATGATGAAGATGATCCCATGAATGTATAGGTACCTGAGACAGAAGGAGAACAAGAAGTAGAAGGGCCAAAGATTGAATCTACTGCATATGCACATCCTATAAAGATGTGGAAGGTAAACATTGGGACGACAAAGAATCCCAAGTTTGCATAGATAGACTACTATTAGAACGGTGAGACAGTTGAGAAGATTGTATATTTATTGTGAGAATACCAGGACCTATTCCCAATGACATTTTTAGAGATGAAGGGAATAAAAGGAGACTTAGGTGAGATGAATATCCCACTAAAATCAAGCACTAAGCCAGTGCGATAGAGACCTTATAGGTTAAACCCGGGGTAAAAGGAGAATGTGAAGGATGGAATAGACATGATGTTGGATGTGGGAATCATTGAACTAATAGAATAATCCAAGTGGATTATCCCAATGGTGGTGTAGAACAAGAATACATGAGGAATCAAGATCTACATGGATCTAAGGAAGCTAAATGACACGCACTTACATGACCCATTCCCAAAACCATCCACAGATGAAGTAATGGAGAATGTAGGAGGACAAGAAACTTATTCTTTTACAGATGGATTCTTTGGGTACCATCAGATAAGAATCGTGTAGGAGGATCAACACAAGACAATTTTTTCAATGGAGTGGGGGAGTTATTAGTATACAGTTATGCCATTTGGATTGAAGAATTCCCATCTGGTGTTTTCCAAGGTAGTAGTTGCAGCATTCAAGGAGTTCATTCATAAATTCCTAGAAGTCTACTTGGATGATTGGATGGTGTTGATTCTACTGAAGGATCATATAGAAGTTCTTAGGCTCATTTTGGATCAATGCAAGCAGTGTCATATTTCGTTGAAATTAAAGAAGTGTATATTTTGTGCACCGTTTGGAATTATGTTGGGATATGTAGTGTGCAAACAAGGACTATTAGTATATCCATCTAATATCATATTCATTCTGGAGTTAGAACCCCCTACATCAGTTAGACAGTTGAAGGAAATGTTGGGTCATACAAGTTATTATAGGAAATTTATCAAAGGATATGCGCAGATCACAACCTCGATGGAAACGTTACTGAAGAAGGAAGTGAAGTTTCAATGGAATGAAGATTTTCATAAGGGTTTGGACACCTTGAAACAGAAACTGCTAACCGCAGCAATTTTGATCTTTCTGAAGTGGGAAAAAGAGTTCCATGTACACGTAGATTCATAATATGTAGCGTTGGGTGCACTACTATCCCAACCAGAGGAATGAGACATAGATTATCCAATCACTTTTTCAATTAGGAATTTGTCTATAGTAGATAAGAACTATACAACCATAGAATGAGAAGGATTAGCAATGGTCTATGCGCTACAAAATTTTAGGCATTATTTATTGGGGTCTCACTTTTAAATGTATACAGACCATTCTACATTAAAGTGCTTAGTCAACAAGATAGTGTTGGGGGGGAGAATATGCATATGTATATTATTATTTTAGGAATATGACTTTGAGGTTGTAGTAAAAAAAGGGAAGATGAATGTAATACTAGATCATCTATCATGCATATTGACAAGTGAAGATGCAGGAAATTTAGATGATAGCTCCCCAGATGCACAATTATTTGTAGTAAGGATGGTGGATGATTACTTCTTGGACGTTGTGAAGTATATAAGTATAGGTATGGCTTCATCTGAAATTACAGTAGCACAGAAGAAGCAATTGGTAGTGAAAGAAACAAATTATCAGTTGATTGCACAGAATCTATACAATTTCATTGCAAATGGAATACTGAGATGTTATGTGTTGGAATACAAAAGGTTGATGATACTTGAAGAAACACATGATGGAATTGTTGGAGAAAATTATGTAGGGAGAGAAATTTCACAAAATATTTGTGCGTAGGGCTTTGGTGGCCTACACTTCACAAATATGTGAATGAGTATTGTTAGTCATGCGATGTATGCCAAAGAGTGGGAAATCCATCTAGGAGGGATGAAATTTCGTTTAATCCAAAGGTTACATTACAAGCATTTGAGAAATGGTCCATGGACTTTGTGGGGCAATTAAACCCACAAACAAGAAGATCATGGGAAAGGTACATCATCACTGCGAAGGAGTATTTGACAAGGTGGGAAGATGAAACCTCAGTTACAGATTGTACTACGGATATTGTTGCGTGGCTTATGTTCGATAATGTAGTCACAATGTTTGGATGTCTGTGCATATTACTCAGTGATGAAGATACACACATTATGAATAATACAATTGTAGTGTTGACATAGGAGTTCCAAATCCATCATCAGAAGAGTACCCTGTATCATCCTCAGGCTAATGGAATAATGGAGGCTTTCAAAAAAATCTTGGAGACTACTTTGACCAAAATTTGCAATGTAGGGAGAGACTATTGAGACTTAAGAGTTCCTGCAGTATTATGGGATTATAGGAATACAAGTAAGAATATGTCAGGACAAGCACCTTTTAGGTTAGTCAATGGGAAAGAATAAGTAATGTCAATGGAGTTTAATCTACCTAGCCTGTGAATTGCATAAATAACTGAGCTATCAGACACTTGCATGATAGAGGACATATTGACATAGTTAGTACAGCTTGAGGAAGAGAGTTTCATCGTAGGATTCAATCAGAAAGTTCAGAAATCAAAAGAGAAGGCTTGGCATGATCGATACATTAAACAAAAAAAATTTCAAGTAGGAGATCTAGTACCACTTTATGACAACAAGTTTATGTAGCATCCAAGAAAGTTTAGAATGCATTGGTTATGGCCCTATGTGATTCAACAAGTAACAGAAAAAGGTGTTGCGTGTTTGGAAACCTTAAATGGAGAATTCTTCGAAAGAATGGTAAATGGAAGCTGGTTGAAACTCTATAGAGACAACCGACAGCTTTCACAGTAATCGGGGCTATGCTAGAACCTGTGTATTATAGTTGTTGTACCATAGTATCAAGGAAAACAAGGAAAAATAAATAAAATGTGGAAAAAGAAATAAAATGTAGAAAAAGAAAAGAGATCAAATAAATTGTAGATATAGGAAAAAGAAAAAAATCATTTCAGTACCAAGGCATCATAACTTGCCCAATAGGAATGGCCACCACACATAAGAATAACATTGCGCCAATGTAAGAGAGAAGACACTAATGAGATCGTCTGCAAAGTACACAGATGAAACAAAAAAAAACCAATGCCCAGTTTGGCAATGAAAATACCATTAAAAGAATTAAAGCACAAAAATGATGGTTATGAAGTGGGAGTGATAGGTCATAAAAGCGCTGTATAATTCTTAAATGGTAAGGACTGTCGAAAAACCACGACATATCTACAGTATGAGGGGGAAATCACATGACCAGTTTGGTAATCAAGATGCAATGATGGACCAACTCATCAACCACGGTGGTGGATTGGAAAATTTATTTAAGGCAGGATAAGATAGATATAGTTGGCACAAAAGAACATAAACAACATAAGACCATTAAGTGTAACTCATTGTTGCATCCAAATGGGAAAAAACAGAGCAACCCAAAGTGAATTGGATAATAGAATTGAGCTACAGCTACCAGAGCAGAGACACACCACCAGTTAAGGAACCTATCACCCAAGACGAATGGGGAAATATCAGCTAGCAGTGTCATTGGTCCCACCTGGGATGATTAGGGAAGGAGATAAACTTGGAAAACTTGTTTCCCTCAAGTTCTTGGATCATGACATTACCGATGAACAAACATTTCCAGATTTGGATAGGGAAAAATACTTGTGCGTTGAGAGTGTACCAGGTATAGGGGCTCTCATTGATTTCAACATAACTTTTCACACAAATTTGAATGGAGGGAGTAATAGTTTTGGGGGTTCCAAAGGATCCATACCAATAAATGAGGAGGAAAAGGATTAGGATCCAATTGAAAGAAACGTTTCCCCGGAAATTGGCCTTGTATACGGTTCCCAAATTGATGTGAAGGATTTTCCAAGAGGAATAGGAGAGGAGGAGAATGGTATCAGGCTCAAGAAACCTCAACGAATTATCAACAAAGAAGACAATTACAGGACTAGTAGGCTTAACATAATTATTTGGCCTGATAGAAACGATGCCTTTGTAATGGGAAACACAACCCTTGATGTCTCCATCCAGACTTAGGCCGATATCATACAGGAAGAGGTCTTCAGGAGGGAGAATGAAGAAACTCTAATTCTTATTGCGAAGAAGCACACTAGAAATTGAACAAGAAATAGAGGAGAGGAAGAGCATAGAGAGTTAGAAAGAATAAGGGATGAGAGAGCTCAATTACAAGAGTAGTATGACACAACACTTCAAAAAAAGAGGAAAGTTGCAGGAAGAGTAGAAGAGGTTCTAAATAATAAAGATAAGGCTGACGAGAGAGTCATGAAAGCATTAAAGGAAAAGGATGAAGAGGAAAGGATGATGCAGAAGACACACACAGTCATCCATAAATTTTACAAGGAGGTACGAAAAGTTCCCCTAGTCGTAGAAGCTATTATGGAGGATCAATTTTTGAATATTGGTAGATTAATTAAGGGATTGAGGGAGAATATTGAGGAATTAAAAATACAGAGCATGTCAGGATCGCCACCAGAGGTGAACAAATGTAGAGAGCGAATGGAAACTACAATAGTTGCAAACATTAAGAATATAGAGGGTGAATGCGTGAAACTCTATGAGCAAAATTCACAGGTGTGGAAAAAATTGATAGAAGACCTGGAGATGAAGGTTGTAGAGGCCAAGCTAAGAGGACCACAGGAACAGGTGCACCAAACATAAAAAAGTGCGGCTACACTGCCACCAGTGAAGAGTATGTCAGTCATTTTGGCTCAGTGATAGGCACAGGTAGAATTGGAGAGAATGAGGGATCAACAAAATATCCTTCAACAAAGACAAGGACCACTGCAAGAAGAAGCAATGAGGTTCATTGGAGAATTGGACATGGTGTAGGGTAAGGTCAAGTAGGAAACAGTTGAATCAAAGGACAAACTTACAAACTTGAATGCACAGGGAGAAGAAGAGATAGCAACAACAGAGGTCAAAATCATCAAAGAGGCGGAGGTAGCAAAGGCTACCTCTTAAAACTTCATTTTGGTATGGAAGAGGATGCAACAGGATTGAGTGGCTCGGTACGAGCCACAGGTGAGTGTTGGGGGCCTATTGGATAGGAAGTTTTGATTAAAAAAAATGGGAAAAATCATAAGTGCAAGAAGCGTTCATGGAAGAAGAGGAAAAAATAGAGAGCACGCAATTGATACACATTCAATAGGATAGTGCGCAAGAGGAGGAAAGTGTGAATAATAAAGATAGTGCACAAGCAAAAGAATAAATTTGATATAGAATAAATAAAGAGAACAAATCATTATATAAGGACGACAACATGACATTCCAGAGATAAAATAAGAGAGCAGGAAAGAAGTATTCAAATTGAAAGATGAAGAAAGCAATCGAATAGCCAATTAATTGAGTTGGCCATGCATTGCAATGGGGTATTTTTGGGATGAAAAGACTAGGTTTTATCCCTAAATTTATGTATAAATATGTAATAGGTTGGGATATTAGGGGTTCTCTCTCTACTAATTTTGGGTTTCTCTATATGGTTGGTTCTCCACTAGGTTCAGTTCCATGCAATTTATGTGATTTTATGTTCTGTTTGATATTGATTTCCAGAGTCGTGAATGTAACAGTCTGTTGGTGAGAAGAATTAATACAGGAATGTTACAGAGATGATACCGAATAGAATTGTATGCCTTTGTCTATGTCTATGTTTTTGTCTTAGAATACAATTGTCTTATGGTTGAATATGGTGTAATGTTCATGATAGTAATCATAACGAATCTACATAATAGCCATAAATATGTTGATTATAGGAATATGATTCATAAGTAAGTTACTATTGAATAGAACAAAATCAATCCCATAGACATATTAAGGAATAATGAACCGAAAATTTTCCTCCCATTCCCTTACTATTGTGGAAGCCTAGTTCTCGCAGTTCCAATAGATACCTCGGGTGAGACTTCATCTACGTAAGAAAGTGATTCTGAAAGGACCAATGTCTGGTGGGTTTTTTTGGTCATAGATAAACCAAACCTAGGGTCTTACAACCCATACACAACAATTCCAACATAGGTATTTGGCCTTTGAGTCAAATATAGGTGTCATGAGTAGGTTTTCTATGATTTAAATGGGTGTCAAGGAATAAACATATTAGTAGGGAAAGAACAACCTTATGTCTCAAATGAACCTTCTTAAGCTCAAGCACCTTGAAAAGCACCTACAAACCAGAACATGATCACTCTCTAGGGATTCATTGGCATCCAAGTTTAATATGGGTGCCATTACAAGGTAATGGGCATCATGGATGGGTCTTGAGTCCTTTCACATAGCTGTATAAGGGAAACGAGAGACTCCATCCATAAAAATTCCTACTTAGGCTCAAACACCATGGACGAGTCATTGAACCATCACATATGACCTCTGTAGTATATCAATCACCTCCAAGTACAATATGGATGCCATGAATAATTTAGTTGTGAACCAAAAATGGGTCGTGATGTTTAACCAAGGTCTAGGGTGGACAACAAGGGAATTATGTCCTAAATAAATATTCTCAGACTCATTCTCCATGAAAAACACCTACAACCCATAAAATGTTGACTCCATTAGGTATATATCAACTATGAGTGGTTTACCAGGGGATATTATCATGTTTTCAGTAAGACTAATGGGACTTTAGGTCTTGATAATACTTAAGGAAGGATAACAAGGGCCTTAGGTATTTAACAATGCTTCATAGGATCATCCATCATTAAAAATCCATTGAACAACCACATATGACTTTTTTATGGGATCTTTGGCCTTTAAGTTGGATATGTCTACCACTAATTGGTTTTGAGTAGCCACGATGGGTCTAGGGGCCTAGACCATGGAAAAAAAGGAAAACGGAGTCATTCTATATGAAAATGAACATTTTAAGCCTTAAGCACTATGAATGAGGCCTCCAACAATGACACATGGCCTCTTTGTAGGTTCTTTCACCTCTAAGTGGTATTATAGGTGCTATTAGGTAGTTATGCACAAAAAGGATACATCTAGGATCATTGACTATGGCCAAAAGAGGAAAATAGGTCCTATGACTTTAAACCAAGGTTTAGTACTAAAACTTTTCTTTTGAAACATGTCAGAGTGAGGAAGTTTTACATGTTTATTATTGATGTAAAAATAATGCATGGGTATTCATGTGAATTAAAAGAAAATGTCGAGATTGTCTCTTTCCCTATATGTGTTGCATGAGTTGGTTTCTTTGAATTTATATTTGGAGTGAAAAACTTGGTGGTTTGGGCTACATAAACAAAAACACACTTATTTTTCAATCTCCTTATTACTATCTCAATTTTGGATGAGGTTTTTAAATATGGTCCACAAATTCATTGTTCATGAAACTACAAAAACTTATAGAGATTTATATGTAGATTGTGTGTGTGTGTGTGTGTCTTTAGAGACAAATTATTGTTTTTTATTCTTTATTCATTTTACTTTTATATGTATATCATAATTGTAAAATTCATGTCTTTTTCTTAGCTAGAACATGTTATTGCTTCACCCATCTTGAAAACAAATTATATGGTGAACTAGTACAAACCAAGATCTAGACACTAAAATGAAGAAGCTGATTAATTATGTTAAGACCCTCAAACATGCTCTTAATTCTTGTCCTCATAATTTTATGGTTCCATTGACTCGCTACTATCTAACTGAGCAAATTTGTTTCAAGAAAATTAACCATTTAGATACTAGTTGGAATCTTGATACAAACATATGCATTTTATTTTAAAGGAAAATTAACATATAATTGTTATAAGAACATGATTTTTTTTACTTATACAAATTTATCATAAGAAAAAGTTATATATTTGGAAACTAATTTGATTTTCTATGCCTCATATTTTTACACCATATTCTAATAGGTTGCAAAGAGGGAAAACTTAAAGATTCATATCTATCTTAAAGTGTAGAAACCTTAGCAATTCTTACTATCTCTTAAATGACAACTATAAAATGTCTGGAAATATTTTACAAAAAGATTTAAATTTCTATGAATTCTATATAGTTTCTAAAAATTTTGGCAATTTTTTAGGCAAAATAAATTTATCCTATAGAATTTGGGTCGATCATTTTTGGAAAAAAAAAAATGGAAATTGGTCAATCATTTTTTGGAAAAAAAAAAGGAAAATTATCCCAATGGAAAAATGTATCCCTAAAATTTTCTCTAGTTGTGCATTTACCTTGAATAATTCCTCCTAGTCAACAAATTGTTGTTTTTCATATGTCTATTGTAACAAACTTGTCATAGGTGGGAATCTTTATCTCGCACCAGCCAAACTCCATTTAGATTAGAATTCCATTTAATACATACTTTTGATTGGTTTTTACCATTTTGAAAACAAATATTAATATGTTCTTATTGTTTAAGTGTTTTGGTGTACATCTCCTCTATTATTTTTTTCTCTTTTCTTTTTGCTTTGTCTAATATTTTTGAATTATAAACAATTATAAATGTTACTTTGCCTCCTCAATTCCCTTTTTAATTTTAGAATTTTACTTTCAGTCACTTTATTTATGTAAATCAAACACCAAAATGAACCCATTACACACCTATGGAATACATGTTTGTTTCATGCCACCAAACCAATACTTTAAAATTAACCAACACTTAATTAGATATATCTCAAATTTTCAGCAAAAACTCACACATTTAGAGTAGGATAGGACATTGAAGTTAGGTGTTCCAAAAAATATTCTAGGTTCAATGACACAATTGAAACTATATGTTGAATAGTTTGAGCATATAAATATTGTAGTAAAAAGTGTTGGTAAGAGAGATCCTCTAACACATGCATCAAGCACTAGGTTTATTGTTGGAATACTTAGAGGGGGGGGTAAATCAGTATAAGCAATTTTTAACACTTTTAACCACAATATATATTATTTAACTTATTCAACAATGGTAATCAGTTCATCATCTATATATTATTGCATCATAAACATTATCATCCATCAATGCATAGTAAAAAACCATAGACACATCCACAAATACATAGTACCCCAATATTTACATGGAAAACCAATGCAAGAGAAAACCACATAATGATTTTCTTATATGTCAAAGAATTAAATTTGAGGAAACACCAACCTATAATTCTCCAACTCCAACTGGAAGGAGGCTCCAACCTAAAGGAAGCTCCAACTCCCTAATTATATGGCTCCAACCAGAAGGAGGCTACAACCCCCTATGTTCTCTGGCTATAACCAAATGTTCCTACAACCACCTATTTCTCAGGATCCAAACTGAAGGAAGCTCCAACTCCCTGATTCTCCGGCTCCAATCGAAAGGAGGCTACAACCCCCTTTCCTTGCCTCATACAACCTCCCTAAAATATAAGTTCCAAATAATTGATACTACCACTGTCACTATTAACCTATCACTATATACAACCTGTCATTATCACTTCAACTACCACTGTCTCATATAGATCCAATCTCAACCGCATGCAACTCATGCCAATATCACCAAGATAATATCTAAAACCATATCCCTAACATCACCACCACATTCCTCTACCAATCATGTACCAAGAACACCACATACTATCATAAGATATGGTTCTCAACCAAGTACCAACTTGTACCATGCATCAACTTGTACCTAAACCTGTACCATCAAACATGTACCATAACAAGTGCATCAACTATACCAAGTATTAATATTGTACCATACCATGTGTCAACCATGCACATCCAACATGTACATCAACAACCTATCACAACCTATAGCAACAACCCATAACAATAACTCAACATCCACTTGTCACATCAATCTCATCAACCAAACTAGATATAATCACCAATATCAATCACCTAGACAGTTCTCAACCATATGCACAATATCACAAGATGTGCATCAACCGAAACTACTCACAACAACTCATGGCCATCACCAAGATGTGCATAAAAAAAAACCACATCTAATCTCATCAATAATATACCAAGAACACCAAGAAATGCCTCTAACAATGCACCACAAGATATACCAATATAACCTAGATGTGCACTAGCAGTATGCCTCAATAGATATCCCTCAAATCATACTCAAGTGGGCATATATCATACATCCAAGTGGGCATATAACAAACCTCACAAATTCATTCCTCAAGCATTCTCCTTAATGTCACCAAAATGCAACCTCATAACACATAAAATAACATACCTTTTACATTTGTAACTAAACTGATGGAGTCAATCTTCTAATCTTCAATTTTCCTTAACAGATCCGCATCCCTTACTTCATGTAACTCATGGATGTACACATCCTTCCTTCCTATAACTCATGAATGTACACACCCTTCCTTCCTGTAACTCACAAATGTATGCACCCTTCATTCCTGTAACTCATAGATGCGCCCTTCCTTCCTATAACTCAGAGATGTGCCCTTCCTTCTTGTAACTTGTGGATTGATGCAGGAGCATCTCCCACATCAAGCGAGCCAGCGCGGAAGGCAAGAGACAGTTGGACGAGTGCCAACAAAAATTTTGAAAATCACGTTGGAAGTTGTTGCGCGATCTTAAATGAGTCATTAATAAGAAGAGCACTTGTAAAATGTAACCAGACCTTGAGCCTTTAGCTCTCGTCCTTAGTAGGTAGAAGGCATTTAAAGTAGTTAATGCAGGTAGATAGAATTTAATTCTAGAATAGATAGTTCTAGAGCGCAAGAGGGAAACGGGATATAGACACCCTCATTGTGTATTGTATCATTAGATGAAGAAGCGTTTGAGCAAGAGCAAGCAAAGAGTTGTGTAAGAACACCCATGTACAGATATTTGAATTAATAGAAGAGTTTGATTCAAATTCATGGTTTTGTGTATGTTCTCTGTGTATTGATGTTGAATGATATGCTCATTTATGTTTGCTTCCTGTTACACATTTGCTTTATGTGCTGTATATATGATTTCATGTTTGAATTGAAGTCTGAGAGGAAGAAGGAATGAGTTTCAATTGTTTCTCTATTTGAGATAGAGAATTCCTGCAAGGAGTGCAGTTGAAGTGTCCACAAGGAGTGCATTGACAGAGGGTTCAGATAGAGATAGCTTTTGTTCTCATTTTCCCAAAGTGCAGTTGGGAATAGGAGCCGTGCAAGGAGTGCGCAGGCCAGGTGAAGTTCAGGGTTGCGAACCTGAGTGAAGTGTCTGAAGACTGCTGCTGCAAGTGTGCGCAGAGTCGAAGTATTCGAGCACTAGAGAGTGTTCGAAGGTTGACGCAAGGAATGCGGGCAAGAGGCTTCTTTCTGAGAACTTGAAGCCGTGGGAAAAGCTCAGGAGGTATAGAAC
>JASDQU010260274.1:0-15687 GCA_032191745.1 Picea mariana
AAGAATCTAAAATTATGATGAAAAAAAACTATGATGGAAGATAAGCTTGATGAATCAAGCAACTTCAAAGTTCTTGAAAAAAAAGACTTCAGAGGAAGACTTATTGTGGGTAATACAAAAGGGTTTACCAGAGACAGCTATCAATGAATGGAAGGAAGATGATGTCGAGACAAGGAATCCAATCACCTACTCAAGCCCTTACATTGAAAGGCCAGCTTCAAAATAACAAAGATGACAAAAGGTGACACCATGACTATCTTCTTCATAAATATATTAGAGGATAGAGATCAACCAAGAGCCATTGGAGAAATCATATCAGCATCCTCAGGTATGCACTTGTATATAGTATTTGTATCATTATCATGAGGGAAATTGTGGGAGGAAGGAACCTTTGTTGAAGTCATGGATCCAGAGGGATCTCAGTGCATTCAGAGGAACAACACACTCAAAGTAAAAACTCCAAGTTTGATTCTTGTAATTTTCATTCCTCTAACCTATATTTCTATAAGTTTGCTACATTACAAGTGAGTGTTGTAGCTGTGACCACATTCCTTAAATTGTTTTGATTCTAGAGATGTACTCATCATTCTCCTTTAGGAGATATTCTTGTGTTGGTTCTTTTTGTTTTCTTGTTCCAAATAGGTTAACCAGAAAAGAAAGATGTTTATCCTTCAAAGGGAGCCACTTGACTCAAAAGGAGTCAAAACTATTTGAGAAAGAGGAAGAATAGAACCATCATTAAGGAAACCAATGCATTAATGCATGATCAGAGTCCTTCTATGATTCTATGGGGAGAAGCATGCATGACACAGTATATGTTCAAAACAAGATTCTTCACCGGACTTTGAAAAAAACAACTCCCGAAGAAGCCTCCACCAGAGTGAAGCCTGAGATTGAACACTTCAAGATATTTGGGTGCCCAATGTACTTTCATGTACCCAAAGAGAAGAAGTCCAAGCTAGATCCTTTAGAAAGAAAGGATACGGTGAATCTTCAAATACATTCCAGATCGACATCCCTAGTCAGAAACAGATTCAGATAAGAAAAAATGTTGTCCTTGAAGAAGATATAGACTTTCAAAGACCCAAAGAATATTAGATGGAGATTGACAATGAGAGAATACCTTCTCCCCCTTCAGTAGTCTAGAGGGAGACAAACATTATTCCAATTGATCCAATTGGAATAATGAGTTGATATGTTCAGAGATGTTGCACTGGGGCATAAAAGGCTACCTAGACTCACTCTTCAAGAGGCAGAGAAACATGCAATCCTCTCAAGGCACATCCCAAGAAATAAAAATAGATTTCCAAGTTATCCTTCATTCATGAGCCACTTCATTGATGTTGAGCCTCCTTGTCTTAGAGAAGTAACAAGAGAAAAGGTATGGCAAGATGCCATAACAGAAGAATACCAATATATCTTAAAGAATGATGTAGAAGATATTATTCAGGGACCAGAAGGGAAGTCTATGGTAACTTCCAAGTGTATATATAAGATCAAGCATGCAATTGATGGAAGTGTCGAGAAATAAAAAACGAGATCTATAGCCAAAGGTTTCTCATAAACAGAGGGAGTTGTCTATGATGAGACACTTGACCCATACACTTTCATCCGTACTACCATCCATGAGTTGGAAACTATATCAGATAGATAGATTCTTGATGAGTTTGGACTTCAGCAAGAGTGTTGTTGATCCAAACCTATATCATTACAGTGTTGGTGACGAGAGCCTGATCCTCATTCTTGAATTTTGAATTCGAGATGAAGAATCTGAGTATGATGCACTACTTCTTGGGACAAGAAGTATGACATAGGACCGATAATATTTTCCTGAGTCAAGGAAAATATACAGTGAAAATATTAAAGAATTTCAGTATGACAGAATGCAAAATACACCATGATGGATTTAAAGAAGAAGATTGATGATGATTCAGACGAGACTGATCCACAGTTGATTGGATCACTAATGTATCTGGTTAACACCAGACTTGATTCATGCCATGTAGTGAATCTTCCTATTCATTTCATGAGTCAACCAAGACAAACTCACTGAACAACAGCAAAACGTGTATTGAGATATATACGAGGCACAATTGGATATGGCCTAAGATATGCCTCCAGTATGAACTTGAGTTTGCAGGATATGCCTATTCAGATTGAGCAGAAATTATAGTGAACCGAAAAGGCACATCTGGCTGATGTTTTATCATGAAGTTTTCCACGGTTTCCTAATGCAGCAGGAAACAAAACTATATAGCCTTGACTACCACAAAGGTAGAGTATATAGCATCGAGTGTGAAAATAAATGTGGATTCACAAGCTTCTGAAAGATTTACTTGACCATGAGATGGATCATATGATGATAACCAAGAGTCGTGAGTAAAGCTCCTTGAGAACCCAGTGTTTCTTGATGGATCAAAATACGATGAGATGAAATATCCTTATATCAGAGATATGATGCAGAGAAAAATTGTGCACATGCAGTACCTTCCTACACATGAGCAGATTGCAGATATCTTCATTGAATTAACTTCATGAAGAATGGATCCCTAGCTGAGAGGGAGTGTCAATAACTCCAGCCAAGACAAAATTCAAAATACATCCATGTGAGACTTGGCATGATAAAGAATGTCTCCCTATATAAGAGGGAGTGTTGATGAATGCAGCTATGTGAGACATTATCCATCTTAAAAACCCATGAGATGTGGATCATTGCAGCTATGTGAGTTTTTCTCTCAGCTTACAAACCTGAGAGAAATCCCCTAAGAAGGGTATGTGGTTCCTGTCTGTGAAAGAGATAGGAACATAGAGATGACCTCCTTCATTCAGAGAGTGATAAGAACTCCAGATGATTATCCAATGGTAAAGGAGATCTGTTGATTTAGACGTGCATGTGGCTGAGCACAAGGTGAACGTGTGAAATACCAAAGTGTTTGGTGCATTGTCATGTGAACAGAAATGAATATGATGTATTATCCTCCTCTGAGCAGCAGAGTTGACGAGAAGACTCCAAATGATTCTCCTGTGTGAGGCAGTGAGAAAGAAGATCTGTAGAGTGGACGTGCCTTTGGATGAGCATAGGTGAATGTGTGAAGATCTGGTTCCTCTGTGTAATGCAGTGAACCAGAGATATGACATCCCTATGGATGTGCCCCTAATAGATGAGAACTAGTGGGTGTATCAGATCCTTTGTTATATATTATTCAAGAGTCAGACCTGCATGTAACCCTAATTTGATTTATGGAGGGGAAAGATTAATGAATATTGTTCAAGAAATAAAATAAAATAAATGAATTGTGTGTCTAAACATGTCTCAGAACCAATCATCAATTACTATCACTTCATTTCTTCCATTTCCATACAATCTTTTCTTTAAAAATGAGTAACAACAGAACAGGGAGTGAAAAATGCAATTGGGATAATGAAGGGAGTCTATTTTGCGAAAAATGGTATAATGGAAGGGAATCCCATGGATATTTTTCTATTAATATATCAAGCAATTCCATCTTCACCATTTATTAACAATCACCACCTCTTACTGTTTCCAAAACTGAACAACACATTGTTTCCCAAAAAACAACCCAAAACTAGTGTTTCTTTTCAAGATTGCTTATTTGCCTTAGAAATTTCTTTGCACAGCAACCAAGTTATGTTTTATTTCCTAAGAATTATTTAACAATAATAACATTGCTTATATATAACAGGTTCGAGGAGTGAACAACATCGTAACAATCACATCCAATGCAACAAACAGTGGAGGAAAGGATAGACTGTGGTCCATGATATAATCACCAATGTGTTTTAAATCGCCACAGGGTTCTACAAAATGGCCCCAAAAGAGATCCCTTTGTATGAAATAATTCAAAATTCAAACTTCAAATAAAAGTGAAGAGTAATGCAGTAAGGAGGACGAGCTGACAAAATTGAGGGTTTATCCAAAAGGAGCACAAGAAGCTTAAAACTTCTACAAAACTTCACATTTATATTCATAGAGTTGTTACAAGGACGCGGACACAATGGGCACGAAGACTAATAACTGAATGACATGTAGAGTGTTCATATAAACTAGAGGTAAGGAGCAGTGATACTCTTATGGAAGAAACCAAAAACAAGAAACCAGATGCAAGGCAGGCCCGAGACTCCCCAACTGTATTCTTTCCCACAAGTAAAGCATGAATACCATATACAGTAAGAACATCCACACGGGTTTTCAATGTGCATGGTACGAATACAGTGCCACAGAGACCAACACTTAACACCCAATCCATACACAGACAAAGCTCTGTATATTATAACTTTGGAAATGCACAGGCAGCGAGCAAACTCAAGAGCCAATTGTTGACTTAATTAAAGAGCAGAGTGAAACATTCATGGATGGAGCAGCAAGAAATCCATACCTATGTAAAAATTTCTAAGGAGAAACAACCAAGCTTGTATACCTCTTCCACGGTCGAACAAAACGGAGCAGGAGCAACCAACAAGAGAAAATGCAAAATGACTAGGGTGGCAGGCTCAAGGAGTGTTAGTTATTATATGTCGTATCTACATTCATCCATAGCCAGTACAAGCAAGCTAACATACAGCACATCACCCACTAACTCCAAATCAATTAATGCAGGTCAGATACACCACCATTTCCCTAAGTCTCCAATTTAATAAATGTGCCAACCCTTGTTTAAAAACCCCAATGTGACATATCTCAAATACTTGCTAGGGATACCATGTTCCAACCTTACCTCCAATTCAAACAATGTGTGTACCCTTGTAGCATGAAATCACCACATCACACATATAACTTAAGCATGGAGTTTAGGTCCTTCCTAAAAATAAATGTAACATAATAATACTTGTGAGTGTTATATAAAAATAACATCATTCCCTTTTAAATCATATCGCCCATAACATCATATTTGATTAATCATTCTGACAGAGATTTTAAACGCAAATAAATTGTAGGGCTCATCTTAGCTAACTTATAATCATGTAAAGCATAAGTGTTGTCTCTTCATCATAGTCACACAAGTTGCACAAGGGGTCCCACCTATTAGTATATTATTAAATATAGTTAAATAATAAGGCGTTTTCAATCATTTGCAAGCAAGTACTCTATGTTGTGATTTTGGGCATCAAAAAACTGGTGAATCCACAGGGAAATCTGTTTCCAACACATTAAGAACTCAGAATGTCCAGTTTCACAGATCGGTGAACATAAATCAAAGAAATATTGACCAGAATGATTATGCAACAGGGGGAAAAAGATGATTTAAGGGAAATAATGAGACGTGATTTTGGGAATAACTCATGGAAAGTGGTACGTATGAGGGGGTTTGGTCCTGTATCCATAACATTCGATCAGTCACATTAAAATTGTTTCTTCGTGTTAAGGAGAAATTTTTTGATATGCTCTTTTGAATCTTAGGATGGAGGGAAGAAAGGGATAGCAGAAAATAGGGAAGAAAACCAAATCATCTATCTAACTGCAGTACTAAAAGAAAAAATCATTTTTAGTGATGTCTAAAAGGAGGACAACGTGACAGCTGTGTAAACTTTATTTTTGTTGATCAACAATACTTACAGAATGGCATTGTTGTGGCAAAATTGATCCAAAACCTATTTCTGATAAACATAGAACAACAGAAAATGAAACAACAGAAATTGAACAAAGAAAAATAAAACAATGAAATAGAGATCTATATACAGCAATGATTTCCACATGGTGTTTATCAATCAATATAGTTCTGCATAATGTTTCAAGTGGGAACCGTTTGTACTATAGGAAAACAATCACTCTTCCAAATCCTTTAAAAGATAAGAGTTTGTGCCTAGGACAAAAGAGATTTTGAAAGGACCTAACCATAATTTATGAAACTTAGAATGTCTTCCTCTGTCAACATGGGCTGAGTCCCAAAGAAAGACTTTCTCATTTACTTTAAATTTGACAGCTTTTGCGCGTTTGTTAAAATATGTCTTCACAGTTTGTTGTCTTTTCTTCATGTTTTCCAAGGCAAACATTCTTTGTTCTTCTAAGGCTAATAGTGCATTTATCCTTTGAGGGACATTGGAAGAATTTAATTCTTCAATCTGTAACATAATTCGTAGAGAGGAGAGTTCCATCTCAGTAGGTAGGATATCCTCTTGACCATAAACAAGTTGTAAGGGAGTGCAACCCGTGCTTACCTTGGTAGTAATGTGATCTTCCCAAAGGGCGTAGGTGAGGAGGGTATGTCATTGACGAGGCTTATCTTCAATGAGCCTCTTTATGATCCTAACCATATTTGTGTAAGTAGACTTGGCTTGCCCATTTCTTTGAGGGTAATAAGTTGATGAAGTGAAATGTTTGACTCCCATCTTAGCTAGAAATTGAGTCAATTTTGCGGAAATGAAATCGGGGCCATTGTTTGTAATAATCTCTAGAGGATTGCCAAGTCTAGAGAAGATATTAGTTTCAAGGAAAGAAATTACATGTTCATCTTGTGAGTGTCTAAGAGGGATAGCTTCAGTCCACTTAGTGAAATAATCAGTGGTTGTCAAAATGAAAACCTTCCCCATGGAAGATGGAGGATTAATAGGACCAATAAAGTCTAGACCCCATTTAGAAAAAGGAAAATCAGGGAGAACAGGTTTCAAAGGCATAGCAGAAAGACGCTCTTTCCCAGTGAATTTTTGGCACTTGTCACAAGATATTGCGAATTTATAAGAGTCTCAAAAAAATGAAGGCCAATAATAACCATTTTTTATGATTTTAAAAGCAGTAGCTTTAGCATAAACGTGGCCACCAACGTGCATAACATAATCTGAAGATCCATGAGTTTACTGTAACAATTTTTGTGCTTCCTCATTATTGACACATCAAAGTAATATACCATCAGCAGACCTTCTAAACAAAAAGTCTCCTAAAATAATATACCTGGAAGATTCAAGATGGAGTCTTCTCCTATGATGAGGATCTAAGTCATCTGGGCATTTCCAATATTGCAAGTAATACACCAGATTTTTATACCAAGGGTGTTCAACAATAGAAAGGGTTTGACTATCAATATAAAACAATGTTGAAAGAGGATTATATTGATCGTCAATTTCTTCACTTGCTTCAGCGTGTTGAGATAAGTGAAGGGATAAGTCTTGTCCCTTAATTGTTTTCAAAGTCATGATGGTTAAATCATGCTCCTGAATTTTGGCAAGCCAATGTGCAAGCTTCCCTGAAATATAAGTTTGTGAAAGCATAAACTTGACAGCAGGCAAAGGGACTTTTACCTGCATGTGTTTTCCTAGGATAAAGTGGTGAAATTTATCTACAGCTTTAATAAGAGAAAAGGCATGTTTCTCAATATAAGAGTACTTGAATTCATCATCTGATAAACTTTGTCTCATGTAAGATACAATTTTTTCATTATTATGATCATCACATTGCAAGAGGATAACAGAAATTGCTTCCTCAGTGGCATTAGTATATATAATAAAATATTTCTCAAAGTCTGGTTTCGCCAGAACCAGTCTGGAACTGATTGCCTTATTAATCCTTACGAAAGCATTTTCAACATCATATGTCCAAGAAAAGGAGTGACCTTGCTTTAGAAGATTATGAATTGGTTTAACCATTAAAGAAAAATCAGGAACAAACCTGCAGACAAAGTTGATAATACCCATAAAGGCTTGAAACTCCTTTTTGGAAGTGGGGGCAGGAAGGTTCATGATAGCAGCAATCCTTTTGGGATCTATGCTTATTCCTGAATCAAAAACGATATGTCCTAGGAGCTTTCCCTTGGTGATGCCAAAAATAAATTTAGAAGGATTTAAAGAAATGTCGAATTTTTTACATCGCATGAGAAACTTCCTAAGATGACCAAAGTGATCCAATTGATTCTTTGAATAGACAGTCAAATCATCAAGATATACTTGGATAATTTTACCAATCAAATTGTCAAAATCTATTTGCATAGCTCTCTGGAAAGTGGCACCTGCATTAGAAAATCCAAAAGGCATGTGTTCATAAGAAAATGTACCCCAGCGTGCAGTAAAGGTGGTTTTGTATCTATCAGTCCTTTTACCTTGATTTGATTATATCCAGAGAAACCATCAAGTAAAGACATCATTTGTGACCCTGCGACCTGTTGCAAAATCATTTCCATATTAGGGAGAGGAAAATGATATTTTATGCTTTCTCTATTCAATGAGCGAAAATCAACGCATAACCGAATCTCACCAGTTGTTTTCCTAACATGAACCAAATTTGAAACCCACTCAGAATACTTAACTGGAAAGATTATACCAACTTTCAAAAAAAATTCCAACCCCTTTCTAATAGTAGCTTCAAGTGCAGGGTTAATGGGTCTTTTTTTTTTCCTAACTAGTTTTATCCCTTCCTTGATAGGAATGGCATGTTGTATGAGAGCAGGATCAAAACCAAGAAGATCCTCATATGAACATGCAAAAACATCTTGAAATTCACGTAGTAGTTCTGTGAATTTTGCCTTTTATTCGTCGGAACATCGGGCACCTAGTTTAACCATATTTGGAGATACTAAGGTCCCAAGGTTCAAGGAAATGGTATCACCCACTTTCCTTTTTGACTCCTATTCCTTACGTGTCTATTTGTTGCCTAGATCACTCGACGAAAATGAACTCTCAAGAGTCAAGCCTTTTGAAAATTTGTCATCTTCCATAGATATGATTTCCTTAGGCTTAAACGGTTCATTTTGTATGAAAGAATATATGCCTTCATCATTAGGGAAAACCTGTCATGATTCTACATTATCTAGAATGTGAGGACGATATAAATATTAAAAGAACAATCAGGCCTTTGAGGTAGAAGTTGTCGAGTAGGAGATGTCGCAAATACAGCTAGCTTATAAGACATTGAATTAAGTTCTATTTTAACATGAGTGATGTTAAATGATAACAGGTTCGAGATAAGCATCCAAACAGATTGGGTATAGCATTTCATCAACTTATTGCTAGGAGAATAGATTTTACGCACAAGGTTCACAACAAGTTCAGAATCAGCAAAAACTGTAAGGTGGTCGCAATCAAGGTTATAAGCATTTTCAATGCCTAGAAGTAAGGCTTCAAACTCAGTGACATTGTTCATGCAATAAAACTCTAACCTATAAGAAAAGTTGTGGATTTTACCTATAGGTGAGTACAATATAATTCCAGCTCCATTACCTTCATTTGAGCATGAGCCATCGAAATGCATGTGCCACATACCATCTTCTAAATCAATTTGTTCTAAAGTAGTTTCACCCTCATAAGTAAAGATAGAGTACACCCCTAAGTCTTCCTCGAGATAGTTTACATTCAGTTGAGGAATGCTCTCTATGTATGGTGAAATTCTTCCTTCTCTTAGGACTATAATATTCTTTCCATTCTGTGGAACGGATAAGTGTGTTCCATCAAGCGAAAGATATCCACATGTTAGGGCTTGCCAGACTCTTCCTAGGATAATAGAATAGTTGTTTATTGGCATGTCGATTACTTGGATGTTGAGGGTTGTCCTTATTTCGAGATGTGCACAGAGAAATAAAGTCACATATTTTATTTCACCTATAGTTGACTATTGCAGACTGTTATAGGAGAGCATGCTTCTAGAATTTTCATTAGTGCATGATAAACCTAGCTCCTCCATGATAATTTTTTACATTACGCTTGGGCCCGAACCGCCATCAATTAGGAAAAAATGGTCTATCTTATCCATAATTTTTACAGAAATGAAAAATGGAGGGTTTTTTACAGGGTGTCTAAAATTATTTACACCTATCTTATTTACAGTGGGATCCTCTTATTTTTTCTCTTCACAAAGATTGGCTATGGTGGAAGCTTTTCCTTCCATAAAATTCCTGATATGCTTTTGTTGTTCAGGGATGGCAACCATGTTCAAAAGAGTAGCATCGGCCTTGATATTATCCAATTGGTTAAGGATGTTATACTTGGAAGAGGGAAGAGGGGAAGGAACTCCTTGAATTTCGGGAATTTTGACAGTTTGTACATTAGTTCCTTGTGAAGATGAGATTGGGGTGGAAGAAGTATGAGGAGGATCGTATTTACCTTTAGGAGCATAAGATTTTTTCCTAGTATTTATGATCATAACATCTTCCAGGTCTACCCAATCTAGAACAACGATAGTGGTTTCGGGCTTCTTGCCAAAGATTTTATCTCTGACACTCTTCTTAACTTCACAAGTACTTTATTCATGATTTTCTTCGCATAATTTACACCAACTGCAAGACATAATGGCCTTGGGATGAAAATTGTTTTCATTTGTATTCCTAAAAGGTGTCACGAAAGAAGAAGATGCCCCAGAATTAAGTGAGGGAACATTCCCCTTTCGTTCATAGGCTATCATTTGATTGTTTGTATCTTATACAAGTTGTAGGAGGGCAGACATATATGTTTGTTTGACTGAGACTCCTTTAGGGAGACATGTTCTTTCAAGTTGCTCTTTGTACTCTAGGCAAGTGCGGAGAGCGAAGCCAATATTGTCAATATCCTTTTCTTTGAGCCTATGATGATAAGGAGAGGGAAGCACATTATAGTAATGCATGAAAGCGACTTGGTTTTGGGGGAGGATTTGTTCAAGGATTTGATTGTACAATTTGGTGAAGCAGAGGTTAAAGAAATTAATAGTCTCACCATCTTTGTAAGAAATATTGTTATATTCCCTTAATTGTTCGGTCGAGCTCTTGGATTGTCCATAAGTGTACTTGAACCAATAAACCAACTCTTCCCAAGTGGAAAGGATCTTTGGAGGGAGATCAAAGAAATCAGTTGTTTCTTTCCCTTCAAGGGATTTGAAAACTAAGCGTATGCATGTATCATTATCGTTAGCCCCGATATTATGACAAGCATTAGAAAAATACACTAGGTGTTCGTTTGTAGAAACAATATTGTTATCACTAAAAAATCATCTGCAACATTACACACAATGGTTGAACAAAGACATCAATGTCAGCATCAATTAGTCCACCTACAGCATCAAAATCCATCCAAAAGGCAAAAAACTATATACTTGGTTCAAAAAACAAAGTGCGCAAATTCACCAAAGGAAGCGCACGCATAGTGCGCAGAATGTGCAGGCTAACACATCCCTCAACACACACTATGTGCAATATGCGCGATTGTCTACGAGAAAATCTACGCACTTCTCTAAACGATGCATTTATGGATCTTGTCAACCTCTCAAACACTTCTAGTCCGACCCCCAACATGATTTGACACTCATATATGAGCGAAATCTAGCTTGGACGTTGGTCAAGGACTAGGAAGTGCCCTAAAAGGCCCCTTGTTCACACTATGAACCAATCATATCTGCCATGAATGGATGTATAAATATGTGCCATGGGTGTGCTAGAAAAGTAAGAACTTCAAGGTATTGTTATGCTGCAAGAATTCTTCTTTGAGAATACTCTTTTCTCTTTGAATCATTCAAGCACTATACCAAGGGCCATTCCACTCACCTATTGAGGGAATTGGAATTGTATGTATTCACCATTTTCACTTTCCATTACACGAAGAGAAGAGCTCTTTATTAGGGAACTCAAGAGCCCTCCCAAGGAGGAACAAGGGATTCATATGTCCCTGCCTTTTTCTACAGTGTTTAGCCTATCAAGATATTGATCTATTGGTAGCTATATATTGGTCATTTTTTGCTTTTCATGGTTCTAACTCTTTCAAGCTTCTCTAACATTTATTTCTTAGTTGTTTTAGTTTTATTTCTTTGTTTTCATGTGTAGTTGGTTATCTAATCAACTCACAAACTTGTCTTGTTTAGCTAGCTTAACTAAGCATGGAAGTGTTGTGTTTTTGCACACCCATGTGACAAAACCAACACAACAAGTATTATTCCTTAAGAACTTAGCAATATGATCTGTGAACTTGGGTAACGAACGAGTAGCAGGTGCTAGATTCAAAGGAGAAGATACATGCCATGGGGTGGTTGTAGCATCTTCCTCAAACTGAAAAAGTCCATACTTCTTTATAACTTTAGCGGGGTTGGTAGTCGATTGTATAGGAACTTGATGACTATATAGGCTACCAATTACCGATGAGGTCGAAGGTTGGGATGATGAAGCACCTATAACACCACTAGCACCACCCACAGATGCCATTTTGAAAGTAATGGGTAAGGGAGAAAAGGGTGAGCTGGCAGAATCAGACAGTCCTCCTTAGAGTGTTTTCTTGGGTCAACAAAATGGCTTTCCTCCTTCTTATTTCAATGATAGGAGTAGCTTCAGGGGACAATCCTCTTCTTATTGTAGAAATTTGAGGATTTGAGGACATGAAAATGAAGACCAAAGACTTAGGAAAAGGGAGGTTACTATTGATTTCTAGGATGCCTTTTCCTGGCTTCCCAGCATTCACGAATACTTATATCTTGTTCAACTACTTCCCAAGAGCGTTCAAGCTCACCTCGGATACTAGTAGTTTCTAGGATAGTATTGAATAAGGTCAAGGCAATGCTAATCTATTCTTTAAGACCGTGTTCAATATTAGGTTGCCTTGTAGAAGGTACTTCCATGATAAAAATCAATCAAAGAGTACTCGAAAAAAAAAAAAAATAGAAAGATTCAAAGATAATCATGAATACAATATACCAGAGAGATATGGAAGATCTTCCCCAGTATGGTCACCAAATAAATGTTGAGGAAAAGGTATGGAACACCCTACTCAGTCATTTTCAGATCTTTTCTGACTAGGAAAAGATAGTTGGGAATGTCACCCAGGGTTTATAGCCTCAAAACATTCACTCAATCCACAACTATTAATTACAAGGATTAATGTTGGTTTTATGATTTGTATATGTTGCATTGTAAAAATAAAATTTAAATAAAGCTACAAGAATGTATACAGCTTTTAGAATAAAGTAAACATGGATACCAAAAGAGAAAGGAGGAACCAAGTCATGAAAACACATGTATGAGACAGGAAAATAATCTAATTTTATTTCATTCTGAGATACAAAAAGTGTATTTCTCTTTACAAACCCCTGTGAGGGTATAGACCAAAGTCAGATTTAGAGGTCTCCTATGGGAACCATACAAAAAGACTCTAATAGTAAAATAAAACTGAAATTAATGATCTGGATCAGCATGCCACAAAATGCTTCCATTTGACTCTGCAATATATTCTTTATCAGCCATGAAAATTAATTCACAAACAAACAAGAATACACAAACTATCAAGGATGAATCAAACACCTTTAAAACAAGATATTGAAAAGTATGATTCAATTTTGAATCTCGATGCCTTCAATAAGACCCTATTGTCAACAAGAGGATTAGGATTTCAAGTAAACTCAGAAATAAATGAAAATTGAAGCTATCTCATTAACTAAAGAGAAAACCTTAGTCTTGTCTTTCTCCTTCTATTTTCCTCTTGTCTCCTCCTCTCATTGAACATGTATTCTTTCTCAATAAGTTGGCATAGTTCAACTACTTCCTTTAGTTAAGTCAAATTAACTTAACTAATTAGTTTAGAGAGAAATAATTAATAATAATATATAAATAAGGGTCTACTTAATAATTACTAAATATGTGGGACATGTTAGAATATGATGGATGTGCTCATTTTACCATAGACAATATCACTATTGTCACCCAACCATAGGCCGAAGTCACCCTCCGAGCACCTTAACCTTAACAGAGAATCACTATGGAAGCAAACCCTAGGCTAGATAACCAAACAAAGGGTAGTGCACCTTTCTCCAAGGATAGCGCACCAAACAAGCGTTGATCATATAGTCCAAACCATAACCAAGAGATAGTCCAAGCCAAAACATAATATGCTAGTTGAGGCAGCTACAACGACAGCTTCTCCTCCAAACTTGCGCACAAACTGGATAACTGCAGTGCGCACAAGTGACCTCTGTAGTTCTGAGAATGCCTGCTAGAATGAAGACTGGCCTCTTGTATTTATACTAATTTTGGCTAACTGCCTGGGTCGACTTCTCATTATGGGTGCCTATTTACTTAGTATATAATATTTCTTCTGGCTGACTTCTTCTCTTGGAGGATAATAACCTAATACAAATTATCCTCTTGAGCCGACTTGTCTTCTAGGGTTATTAGCCAACTCATTAGGGTTTCTTCTTGCTTCCTAGAATATTCTATTCTCGTTAGGTTTACACGTGGAGGTAAATACTTCCCACAACTACCATAATATCAACACTCGCTCCTAGCTAGGGAGGTATTACATGTAGTGGTCTTGAGCACAACATACCATTCACCCAATAGCATCAACATAGTTGTATATACTATTTCATGACTAGATCATGAGCACCATCATCACCATCAGTGTCATCAGCTGCATCATCTCTCGAAACCATACTCCATCTGAGTAATTAGACATGATGTTGGATAAGTCACTCACTGCACAAAGTGACACAAGAGCCATTCTTCTAATCCGAACATATGTCCTAGAAGAATAAATGTCCTAAACCATTTTCCGTCTGGGAAATCTCTATCCATTGATCATCCATCTAGCTGATAATCATTTCCAACATTGTTGATGGTCTTCAAGGCAATCGGAACAATATCATTCAATAGAACACAACTGTGTCTATCCATAGTAGTACACAACTACAATCCAGTGGTACACTACCACACCAAGTATCACACAGGTACTTGATCAGTGACGTATAGTCACAAATAGTGGAACACATCCACCACAGTAGTATACATGTACTATCTAGAGACATACAGTCTTCATAACAATCATCTGATATCAACCTCCATAAAAAAAATGTTATGATATAAACTGAATCATATGGGACATTCTTCCACTCACATTTATGAGATCTGGAAGAGCATCTGCCCTTAGAAGGTCAAACATGAATGATGATCTATCTGGACTATTCTTCTCAAGCAAGGAAGAACAATTGTCCTGATTTATGAGCCTGGACCATTCCCCAACCTGGGCCATTCCTCCGATAGTAAACAAAGTGTAACCTAGAGAGAATGAGTTTTCCCTAAGGAATGCCTATCTTGATTGTTGAACCTAGACCATTCACCTATCTGGGCCACTCCTCCGGCACTAAACAAAGTGAAACCTCGAGAGAATGAATTTTCCCTAGGGAATGATTGTCTGGAACATTTCCTGAGGAAATGGTTGTCCTGCACCAACCTCCAAAATGGACCATTCTTCAAAACTACTCACAACTGTGAGCTTCGAAAGAATGATTGTCCAGCGAGGTGAACCAATCTTCTTGATTAACCATCAAGAAGAGAGACTGTCCTAGACCATTCCCCATGTTAACCACAATGGGAAATCATTTTCTATGGTACATCAGCAATCCATCGAACCATTTTCATTACAAAAATGATCGTTCGATCTGGACTATTTTCCTAACTGAAAAATGCTTGTCCGTCAGAAATCTCAAACCACTTTCCCAACTGGAAACGAACTGCTCATCCTGGACCATTTTTTGAAATGAAAAATGATTGTCCATAAATCAATAACACATCAGTGCTCCCTCCCAACCTGGGAGTCATCTCTTCCTTTTTCAATAGGGAAGTCGTATCCACGAGCTCCAGCTTGAGTACGCAAACTCTTTCATCTTGGACAAAGGCTTTACCAAAATGTCTTATTATCTACTCATCTGTGGTGATATATATATATATATATATATATATATATATATATATATATTGGAGAACCACTTCTCTTTTCTGGACTTCATCATGGAGAATGTAA
>JASDQU010260277.1:3325-15687 GCA_032191745.1 Picea mariana
GAAGGCTTTGTGCTTTGTTAAAGGTAAGAACAATGAAACGTTTTGATTGAAAAAGGAAAGATGAGTGGAAATTTTTGTTTCAAAAGTATGGATCTAGGTATGCTTGATAAATTTTGTCCTAGATTGAAAAGTAGGGCATAACTAGATGAAAGAAGGTTTGATATGAGTAGATCTGATAGAAATAATGAAAGATATGTTATTCCTATGCATAGAAAGAATTTTTGGACTAACAAATGGATGCAGGAACCTAGAAAGAATTTTTTGCAGGTTAGCTACTATGATCCTAGTGCGCAGTACAAGAAAGCTTGGCGATCATTTCAAAGAAAAATAAGATTAACTCTTTGTTATAATTGCAGAAGACCGGGACATATTGCTAAAGAATTCCTTGGTAGAAGACCTAGTTGTCTTTGTTGTCAATCTATGGATCATGAAGTTTTGGATTTCCCTAGAATGATTTCTAAGGTTGAAAGAATGAATATGAGACAAGAAAACCCTGACGAAGATCAAGAATCTAAGACCATGATAGAACCCCAGAAAGAATCAGAGATTGTATTACTGTAAATGAAAGAAACCCTAAATGATCACTGAAATATCAACTTATCAGAGATCTTCAAAGAAAAAGAGTGCATAGAAACAAGAATAGGAGACTTCGACATAGATTGTGTTCTAGATGAGGAAACACAGACAAATATTATGACAGAAAGAACCTAAGAAATTTTAGGAAAGCCTGCTATGAGGATTATTTAGAGGAAAATTGATAACCCTCTGTGGAAGACTCACCCATATAGTTATGAGTGATCATGGAACTACGACATAGGAAGATTTGGAGGTTGTTAAATTTATTGAGAACAATGCCCCATTTGCTATGTTATTAAGAAAACCCTAGATTGAGAGAAATTAGACTAGAACAAAAGAAGCAAGAATTAAAAGATTTCATGACTAGGAGGATAGCGCACTTGATTGAAGAGCAGGAGAAAAGATCGAAGCTATTTAAAACTAGAAACTTGGATGTCGAAGTTGAACGAACACAAGATTCACAGAATAACGAAGCACCTACTCCAGACATAGAAGAATTATTTCCCTTGAAAACTACGAAAGAATCTCAACAGCGCGAAGTTACTATACCAAAAGGAGATAAGAATCAGAATGGAAAGAGGAATACTGAGACAAAGATCAATGGGAAAAAGGCTAGAAAACTCAGTAAGAGAGAGCAAAGATAGAAAAGTTACAGAAGGTCCTAGAAGGGAATTCGCAGAGGGAAGGTTTGCAAAACTAGAACTTCATCGGGATATTAGAACAACACAACATGGGACCTCGCCATGGAGGAGAGATATAACCATTGAAAGCATTATAACCATTGGCCCAACGCCCCAAATGGTTAAAAAAATAGTTATGACCAGCAAGCTCACCATCGGACTGTTGGACCGCATCGTAACGGATAGAACTGCATTGATGAAGGCCTATTGTCCGTTGAAGAAGATCTGTTACATCGTTGTCTACTTATTCCATCAATTGTTTCATCGAGAACACTTTTGCAAATTGTATCTGAGCCAAAAAGAGAACGCATTGCTATCGGGTTGTGTTTATTGAGATAGACACATTTTCCATTGCTTTGAGCATTCATTCATGCACTTGAGTTATCCGATCTGAGCGTGTATGTCGGACGAGCTCAGCGTTACAGAGAAATTTGTCGAAGAAGTTATAATCGACCTTATGGCAGAGAGAGTGATGTCCATAGGAGTTCAAGCTTTATTGAAGCTAGGAGTGCAAGCCTCCCCGTCAACTTATCGCGGATCCAGACCATCCTGCATTGCAGATGAGAAAAGAACCAAGCACAAAGATGAATTAGTGAATATGAAGTTAATCCCGTCTTTTCTCCCTGATTACATCCCACCTCTAGCCAGTGAAAATTGTGACAGTGTCTCAAGGGACTTCGACTACACGGTCATCATGATGTACCTACCAAAGGGGATATGCGTAGTCAGACCATAGTTGGAGAGGATTCCAACCTTAAATATAAATGACTATAATCTAGGGGACCGCAAGACCTACGACATGCTCATGCCTCACAAGTACTTGACTAAGACAAAGGGAAAGAGATCGAATACCATTCCCCAACCATGGACCATGAACATCGCACAGTCCATTATCCTTAATGTCATGAAAATTCCACACTTTGGAAGGAACCAGGAGGTTAACGAGTGTGTTAAACTCTTTTTTTCGTGCTTCCACGGTAGTTATTTATGGTTATATAGGTGTATTATCGTCGATCTGACGCTGATCCATAGGATCACCAGATTGAGCATGCAAGGACTCGACCCACAGGATTTCTACCCAGGGAAGGTTTCAGATTGCACCCTGGCACAGAATATTAAAGACGTCTATGGTGATGTAGATAAGGGGATGTGAGGCTACAAGATAGCCTCCATTCAAAATGGTGTAGTGCGCCTCGCTTTCTAGTTGATTGCTAGTAAGCTAGTCTAAAAGAACAGACCCATGCAGGTCATAGGGTTTGTGGTTGACCTCGCAGGAAAGTGCATGGATGGATTACAGATGAACTGGGTGAACTACTTAGTCAAACAGCTAGAATTCGATTGTCGAGGAGCTCAGGAACAAGGCTACAAGATCCACTTTAGCTGGTTGTTGATCCTCATCTTTTTTACAGCTTGGGAGATTCCGGAAAGTGTGACCTTCCCATACATTGAGTCATTTGAACGACTTGTTTCGAAGTTCATCATGTTTTGGTACTCAAGAGACATGGGAAAATAGTGGAAATCAAACACAGTATTCCATAACTACTACCTGCAGTTGAAAAGGGCTATCGAATCGTTCCCCCAGATGACGCCAAACACTCTGGACAGGTTTAGACCCCTTATGAAGTTTCTCACAGATAGGCATTTCATATACATCACCGCGCACATAGATGAGAATAAAGAAGAGATTCAGTCATACTATAAGCTCACCGATGAGAACCTGGAAGAAATCACTAAGGAATGGCCCACAGAGTTCCTTATACCAGTCACTAAGGCAAAATTGTTTGACCCAAACCTCATTCAAAGCTCGGTAGTTACTTGCGATGAGTATAATGCACCCAGCAGTAGAAGAAGGAAGAATAATGAATATGTACAGGAACTTAGCAGCGCCTCAAAAGAGACTACCTCAGTTTCACTTAGCGGATGAGGAGGTGACCAGGTGGACAAAGAGGAGAAAGAAGAAGGAGCAGGGGAAGAAGATAAGCAGGAGAAAGGCAAATTAACCCCGCCACAAAACCCCCTTGATGGTGCAGATCCATCAAAGAAAAGGAAGGTTTCCCCATGAAACCTACATCGCGGAAGAAATCCAAAGCAAGCAAACCAAAGCTTCAGACTGTACTCACGATCGATTAATTTGATTTCATCATCGCAACCGTATCAGATGCTTCGCAGGACATTTTGCAGAACAACAAAGCCAAGAAAGAAGCCTTGTATGAAATAATCATGGCAGATCTGAGAAGGGTACAATAGGCCCTTCACTCCAGCCGTGCAGTATCCACTGCGCCCCCACCATCAGAAGAACCAGAGTTGGGAGATGAGCCTGCCCAACTCTGCAGACTAGCTGATGTGACCTAAGCCTGCCTTTGTTGAGTGCAAGAAGAGAAAGAATATGACACAGTGGCCCTGAAGCAAGCACAAGAAGAAATGGTAGAGAAACATCAGGTTGCATAAAAGGAGAAAGAGGACCTTCAAGCCAAGTTTGAAGAAGAGAGATCCCAGGCTAAGAAAGAAAAAGAACATTTTCTCACAGAACAGTTGGGAGTCAAAGAAGGAGTCGACAGAGCACTTCAATATATGATAGAATTAGAGACAAAGGCATAAGACCGAGTGGAGCATCAAGTATCACAGCTCGAAGAAGCTATCCAGTAGCTACAACAAATAATAGCAGACCTAGAGCTCCGAACAGTGCCCAATACTCTGTCGGATGTATGAGATCAAAGAGAAGCAACTGCTCGAAGCACAGTTGAAAGAATCAAGGCCCTCGCCATGGAAAGTAAACAACTAAGTGATCGCAGTGCCCATAATTATGAGTGAATCACTAAGGATTCTGAATTGAAGGCAGTGGAGTCACAGCTCCAGGAGGAAAAGCAGCAAGAATAAATAGTACAGGCGCAGTTGAAGCCCCTATCATCAGTCGAAAGGATGAAGCAATCCCAAGAATAGCGCAATTCCCAACAGTACATCCACACCATTCAAATCAGAGTAATGGAAGTGACTCAGATACTCCAACCAATTCAGGACAAGGCTTGCCAACTATTCGCAGAGATTGAAGGCCGAGGAATAGAACTGGAGCAAGTCGTCGGTGCATATGAAAAATGCTTAGAGGGACCTGACAACGAAGCAGTAATCCAAGAGTTTGCTGAACAGGAGGTCATGGCACAGCAACAGGTCGAAGCAGCTCGAGGCTTTCGAAGGAGAGATACCTAGACTAGAGTGACTCGGGACGAGTCGCATGTGAGCGTTGGGGGCATGTTGTCCCTTGACCAAGTTTTTAGGATCCTTGGTCAGGTTTGACCTACTTTTGGGACTTCGACAGGCTGTCAAAGATGGAGCAGAAGTCGAAGAAGAGATTGTGGGATCTCGGCCCCTTTTTAGGACTTTTTGGGTTGTGGGCTTATGTAACGGATATGGGGATGTTGGCCCATGGGGTTACCCATGTTTAGGCCCCTTCTGTAATGTATAAATAGATGTCTAGGGGATGTAAGAAGCAGTGTGTATGAGACAATATATGCATCTATGTGATTCTAGGTGCTAAGTGAAAGTGGTAGGTGTAATTTCTTTGTGCATACTGTGTGAGACTTGCAGAGCTAAGTGAAAGTGATTGTAAGAGGTTGTGAAAGGATTTGTGTTGTAACTCGGGGAAGGAGGATCTAGCGAAGTGAAAATATATCATGTCCTCTATGGAGTAAAATCTCAAGGATCTGTGCATGTATCTTATTGACCGAAGATAATAAAAGAGAAGAAGAGTTGGTGGACATAGCCCCAGGGTTGGGGTGAACCACGTATATCCTGTGTTTCTATGCTTTGTGTGATGTATTGATGTGTTTATTTGTTTACTTGCTTAATTTCTTTGATATATATGAATGATAGATAGATATGTTAATGCTTTATGCTTAATAATATGGATGAATGCTAGATCTAACCTATGTGAATATGCTTAGTACTTGAATAGGCTAGATCTGGGTGAAAACTGCGGTGCACTGTAATTAGGGTTTTATATGCGAAGTAGATGTTGGTTAAATATTGATGAAATAAAACTTCTAAATGCTTTGTTAAGGTGTTTTAATTGCAGATCGGTGTCCCAGCTAAGGTTGCATACATCTGAGTCCTGCAACCACCCCTGCCTCTACCTCGGGTGAGACTTCATCTGCTTCGTAGGTGTTGCCTAAAGGGCCGGTAGTTGGGGTTTTGTTGGTACATTGTTGTAGCATTGAACCCTGGGTCTACCCCTGTGCCAACATGCATTAGTTGGTGATGATCCCAATGTTGCATGGTGAAAAAACCAATGCAGCATCTAAACTCAACTCAACTAGTCAAACTAAAGTGTCAACTGAAAGAGAATATTCTCTAGGTGGAATATTCTCCCCTAAAATATAGGAGAATTGATAATGACTAATTATGACTAATAAACAAGGAAAAAACTTAGAAAAAAGAAATCCTAGGTGTGTCTGAAGTAGCTCCAACACCCCCCTGAACATCACTATGGTGAAAATAAAGAATGGGTCCTGACAATGAGGCCATGTTAGGTACCCAAATACAAAAGATACACTGAAATAAAGTGAGGAAAGAGGGAAAACCTCATGGAAACCCCCCCCCCCCTCAAGGTACAATGTATGTAAAAAGAAGAATTACAATTGCTAGGCAATTTTTTCCTTCAATCCAAGACAACTTCGCAGAGAATGGAACTTCTTCTCAGTGAAGGTCTTGGTGAATATGTCTGTCGTCTGTTCTGCTGAAGGGCGTAATTGTAAGTTGATGATCCCCTCATGTACTAAGTCTAGGATGTAGTGCATGTGGATCTCGATGTGCTTCACCCGTTGCCTCTGAACTGGATCTCTGCAGAACTTCAGAGTGCTTTGGTTGTCACACCAGATGATGATTGACCGATGAAACTGAATGCCCAACTCAATGAGAAAATGTTATAGCCACATAGCCTGAATGGTTATGTTAACTTCCCCTCTGTACTCTGCCTCAGCTGAAGATAGAGAAATGGAAACTTTCTTCTTTCTCGACCAACAGATAGGACTGGAACCAAGACTGAGTGAGTAACCAGATGTGGACTTACGATCAATGTTATCGCCAGCCCAATCAGAATCAGTAAACCGGATGATATATACTATAGATTATGTTGCATAATGAATCCCAAAGGTGATGGTGCCTTGTATGTATCGAAGGATACACTTTTCAGCCTTCAAATGTAGCTCATTCGGCTCCTGCATGAACTTGGAAACTGTGCCAACTTCATATGAGAGGTATGGTATGGAGTGTGCGAGATACAACAAGCTCCCCACTAGTTGTCTGTACAATGTCTTTTCAACCAGTGGAGTCTCCTTGCCATCCTCAAGTTTGACTCCTGATAGGAAAGATGTCGGAGCAGACTTGCAGTCTGTCATGTGAAATATCTCAAGGAGATCTTGTGCATACTTGGCCTGAGACAGTTTGATGCCTGGTGCATCCTAACTGATCTCGAGTCCAAGGAAGAATTGTAGCAGACCCATGTCTATCATCAAAAACCTTTCATGTAGAATCCTCTTGACTGGAGCAATAAATGAAGTCGAGCAACCGGTGATCAAAAAATCATCAACGTACAGAAATAAGAGTAGAAGTGAATCAATCGTCTTGAGAATGTAGACATTCGGGTCTGATTTACAATGTACAAAGTTCTGTGACAACAGGTAGGAGTCCATCTTAGCATACCATGCCCTTGGATCTTTCTTGAGGTCATAAAGGGACTTCTTTAGTCGACAAAACAAAGATGAGTCCTGCATAAATCCTGGGGATGCTCTATGTATATCTCCTCAGAGAGATCACCGTGAAGAAATGAATTCTTCACGTTCATATGATGGACTTCCCATTATTTTTTTGTTGCAGTGGCAAGTGCCAATCTTATGGAATCCATCTTCACTACTGGAGCGAAGGTCTCATCATAGTAAATACCATGAGCCTGCTGAAAGCCTTTGGAAACAAGCCTATATTTGTATCTACTAATATGTCCATTCGTTGTGCTCTTGGTCATGTAGACCCATCTGCATCTGAGAATTTTCCTCCCAGAAGGAAGGGGAACCATATCCCAAGTTTGGTTCTCGAGGAGGGAGTTGTACTCCTCCTGCATGGCGGGTTCCCAAAAGGGATTTCCAGTAGCCTCGCCATAAGACTGTGGATCTGAAGACTAAGCCAAGAAAATATGCCTAGAGGGTAATGGTTCAATGGCAGTGAGTGCAATAGGGGGATCCTCTAAATCAGATCGATTCCTCCTAGTATTGGCTGGATCACCAACGAGATCCCCTGCAACCTGAAGAGTAGTTTGTGCCCACTTAGGCCTCTGCTCTGGCTCTGCAACTGCATCTGGATTCTCTCGCTCTGCATCCAACTGTACTAACTTTGAATTTGAATCATCTGAGTCCTCTGAATTAGAAATCTCATCTAAAGAAGAGTCGACATGTGCATGCTCATCATCTCAGACAAGTGGAAGAATGAATTTGTTTGCATGTGGTTGTTGAGGTGCAAGCGAGACACTTTCCTCAAATTGGACACTTCGCTCAATGATGAGTTGGTCCAAGGAAATATAAATAAGCCTATATAACTGCACACCGTCGGGATACCCAACAAAAATGCACTTAGTGATCCGTGGATCAAGTGCCTTCCTCTTTTCATAGGGAATCTAGACCCATGCACGTGAACCAAAAATGCAAAAGTGGGTCACTTCCGGTTTGAGACCAATCCAAGCCTCGTAGGGGGTCTTATCCTTGATATATCTATGGGGAGATATGTTTTTGATGTATGTTGCACAATTAATTGCTTCGGCCCATAGTCTCTGTGGTAGTGAATTTGCATGCAGCATGCAAGATGCCATCTCCTCTAAAGATCTGTTTTTCGCTCAGCCACTCCATTTTGTTGTGGAGTATAGGGAACTATATGTTGCAACTGAATCCCTACCTCATGGAAAATATTATAGATCTCATGATTTACATACTCTTCCTCATTATCATTTCAGAGGACTTTGATCTTTTTTCCAGACAGTGTCTCAACCAAGGCTTTGAAATCTTTGAGGTGTTGAAAGACCTCAGATTTTTGCTTGAGAAATTAGATCCATGTAAAATGTGATAAATCATCAACAAAAATGAGAAAAAACCTCACTTTTTGATGAATGGATGCAGAAAAGGACCCATAAGGTCACTGTGGATTAGATCTAAAGGTGCGAAAGCTCGTTGAGAATTTCCTTTGTCAAATTTCTCTTGAGGGTGTTTTCCAAGAACACATCCCTCCACTAGTACATATGATCAAATTTGCGATTGTTTTTCGTTGATATTGCCACACTTATCTGTCGCAATTTCCACGAAAGCCGAGATTTTTTTTCGTCAGAATAATTTCGTCGCTATATCCACAATCCACGTGTGCGTGGAAACATCGATGAAATAAGCGCTCCATGTGTCACCACCTTCAAGATCGGTTAACCCTATGCATCGTCGCAATTACAATGAAAATTTGTCGCAATTTCGACGAACATTTCTATCAAGCCAATAACTTACGACGTAGATGTTGAATGTGCGACGCAAAACTATTGCAACTTGCGACGAAAACACATGGAAATATCGACGAAAATATATCTCAAAACCAAACTTACGATGCAGATGTTGTATGTGCGAAGAAAATTCATGGAAAATTGCAATGAACTTTCGTCACTATAGCGATGATTGTGGTAAAATATTAGAATTGTTTCCGACGAACTTTCGTCGATATTGAGACGATGGCTTTAAGGTTAAAAAAAAAAATTACATGAGATATGGTATTACCATATTACATTGTGATATGGTATACCATATTGTATGCCATATTACAATGTAATATGGTAATGCCATATTACAATGTAATATGGTAATGCCATATTACATTGTAATATGGCATTACTATTACATTATAATATTGTAATATTCTAACATATTGTAATATATATATCCCCTACAAATAATCAAGGCACATATAAACCAAATATTGTAAGCATGTGTTATCATGAAGTTGGATTAGAAGTAAGGATACCAATATGACAATATACACAAAGAATAATTTGGAATATTACTTTAAAAAAAACACATGGATTGCATGAGTGAGTCATTTGCAATTTATATTACACAATACTATGACAACACTTCTAAGATTGATGGATGATATCTTAAGTCCATTTCTCGAACTTGTTTATTGTAGCCTCCTTGGATGATATTTTGACTTTTAGCAAGATTTGGGAAGATCATTTGAAACATTTGGAGATGATATTTTTAACCCTTCAACACAATTAATTGCAAGTCAACATGAAGAAATATGAGCTTGGAAAACAATTATTGTTGTGTATGGATTTTGTAGTTAGAGGATGTGAATTGTGTATTGACCTAAGAAATATAAAATTCATTGTAAATTGGTTGATCCCAGATAATTTAATTGAACCAAGGTAATTCATGGGATTAGCAAATTATTTAGGAATGAAGTGTCTCTTCAATGCACATTAGAAAAGGAAAGTATAACCTTTCAATTCATTGCAATTGAAAACCAAGTAACTGAAGCTTTGACTTGAAAGAATTGTAATGCATCAATATTAAATCTAATGAAACTTGCAATTTCATTTGAAATCAAAGAAAATTTCGCATGATACACAATGGCGAAACCTTTGATACAATGAAGGAGTTAGATAACATAACACTTAAAACTTTTGTTGGTGCAATCTGTTAACTCCCAAAGTAAAACCGTTCTTTCGGTTGAACTTTGTAAAGGATATCTTAGCTATTGGTCGCATGCTTAAGCTAGTTTTGTGTTTTCATAGTTCAAGAAAATCTTTGGTATTTGGTTTTGTCAAGAGATTGGAAAAACAACAGCTTTCGGTGGTTTGGGCGAGCCCCCGGCGTGCTCATTAACCACCGAAAGCGTTTAGTTTCGTCAGCAAAGTGGTCGATTTAAAATGCAAGCAACCACCGAAAAGGATTAAACGCGCAAAAAGAAAGCTCATGCTTTCGCACGAGCCACATGTCAAATTTCGCTGCAATCATGACAAGTTCAAACCGCCGAAAGCGCATGTCGTGGGAGTTGATGTTCGTTCGTGGGTTTCAACTGAAAGCTCCAAATTTTCTGCGCGTATTCACTGCAAATCATTTTCAAATCTGCGCCATATGGTGATGGTCAGATACGGTTGCACGGAGATTCTCCCCTTTCCCACTGGCAGATGCATTCACCATTTTCGACAGGTCATCCATTCATCATAAAACACAAAGTGTTATCAAGGAACCCGAGGATTGCTGGAGATACCTGTCGATGCATGATTTTGGTTCCCCTTTTCAGGCAAATCGACATAGTAGCCTCGAATCCAGCCAGTATTCCAAATCGAAGAAATCAAGGTTGTCGGGTAAGCCTGTAAGCCTTTCTCTGTAAAAATTTCGTGAATTCATTTGACCCGAAAGATCCAGGTTTCGGCTTTCCATGTCTGAACTGTCATTTAGCTGTGGGTCAGTATTTCAATACAGTTTTAGGTCTGTAAACCCTGCTCTGTAAAAACTTCATAAATGTACTTCCCTTCGAAAAGTTGAAGATTCGGTTGACCCTGTCAGTCTGAAATTTGAATATGTGTTGAATCTCAATATTATGATGCATTTGTAAGTCTTGTGTCCTATCAAACTATTTCACAGTCTGCCCATCGAACATACCATTAGTTCCTAGAACTTGTGTTTCCCAAATACCTGGTTGACTGTAATCTCGGATACAGTCCACTCTCAGTCATGTCAAGGTCCGGTCCTGCATTAAGGTCAGAGGCAGATGGGATGTGGTACTTCGAAGAACATCCCGAAGTGGTAGAATGCTTCAAACAGATTGGCATCTTCTCATATTGTGAGAGATTAACGACCTTTCACCAACAAATCATTGAGGCATTTGCCCTTTCATATGATGGCAGAGTGGCTAAAATCGGCAGAGAAGAATTTATCATAGATGAGGCCTCCATTGCAGAATATACAGGATTGTCTAGGACAGGCAGCTGCTGGTTTAAGACTTCTTTGCATTCAAACGTTGAGTTCAGGTCCTACCTGTTGCCAGTACACAAAACTCTAACATGGAAAAAAGACATTCCCTTATCCTACCTGGAGCCAAAATGGCAAACTCTTCTGAAGGAAATACTGGTATATATTACTTGTGAAGGACGTTACAATAGGGTCTTATACTATCATTTTAAATTATTAAATCACTTCACTGGCAGAGAACCATTGAACATACCCTACTTTTTTCATAAGACCTTGACCAAAATGGCTAAGCAGGTGAAGACTCAGCCCGCCAAAGTGGCAAGAAGGATATCTCATCAAGGTTTAATTTGCCTCCTTGTCAAAGAAGGTCTTCACAGAAAACAAATAAGTTGGAGTCATTTTTTGTTTTGGAACGAGTTCAATACTGAGAAACCTCCAGAGAGTAAAACAAAGAGGTCCAAAAACAGGAACCCTCCTACTAATCACAGAAGAAGAAAGGGAATTTCTATGCCCAGGGAGGCTATTAAGGCAGCATCCAGGAAACAGGAAGAAACTAGAAAGAAATTGAAGCTTGAAGACAGAAACCCTGTCACAACAAAAAATCCACTCAACCTACCCTACAGTGATTCAGATTCAGAGCAGGAAGTGTCAAAGTCACAGGATACTTTGCAGCCTAAACATGAGACAAAATTAAAAATGGACATACCTCCAACGATGCATCCAGAAACACATATGCTGCCAAAGGCAGAGGCTTCATCTAGCAAATCTCGTAAAGGTAAAACCAAGAAAATAAACAAGCTTCTGAGGGAAATATATGAAATGGAAGTGCTCGAAAGAGTAATCAAAAAGGCAAATGCAGATTTAACAGAGAGGGTTGCTGAGTTGATCAAAGAAAATGAAACCCTTAAGGAAAAGCATAATTCCATCAAAGGGAGGAAAAGAGAACTGATCAAGGAAAACATGAAATTGTACAGGCAGTTAAGAGAGTTAAGACTTAAGCTGAATAAATTTGAATCTTCAGAAGAGAAGCAAACAGGGTTAGATACATTGGCCAATCTTGCCACCACTATCATAGAGGTGACAGATTCTCCAGCAAAGCCAACACAGATTCGAA
>JASDQU010260280.1:16647-29263 GCA_032191745.1 Picea mariana
TTGAGTTGGTGCTCAATTAAAGATGATGTACAGAACCTAGAAGACTGCCTATCATTTCGAAGAAGAAGAGGTTTTCTCCCTTTATGGGTTTCCTCATGAAAATCTGTCGCTGTGTATACTTTGTGTGTGACTGATTCTCTTTGGTTTTACTGTCCATATGTTGTATATTGTTGATGATCACTTGAATAAATATTAATAATGTTTTAATAGACTTAAAATTGTTTAAGCATAGTTACAACTGATTCACCCCCCCCTCTCAGTTTTTTTAGTAATTTCAACAATTTCGTGGTCAGGTTAGGAAGTTTTTTAGATGGGTACTATGCCCATCTCCTCATTAACTCTTGAGGAGGACTTCCCAACTACCAGCCTGACTGGTAATTTATTTTTTTGGGTCTAAATAATTTAAATGCAATAGAGTACTAGTTTGTTGGGGTTCATCTCAACCATTGTTGGTTCCCCTCACCATCTCTCTCATATATCATGATCTACCTTGGAAAACCCCTTCAGTAATTATGAAACACTTTCCATTTTATTTAGTAACAAAAACATATACATTACCTTTTATAACAAAAGGTTCATCAATTCCAACATCGACACATATTCAATCTGCCCATAGTCTTTTATGCGGTTATAGTTATATTTACAAGCTGAGGGAAACAGGGGTATTACAGAGGACTTGATAGGAAAATGTTCCCCAGGGGAAAGCAAAGGTAGTCTTGTATTGATCTTCAACATCTATTTGGATTTGGTTATATCCATTGAAATCGTTAAGAAATGAAAAAAACTTCTTGTCGGACAGTCTATCAAGAACTTGGTCTATAAAATGAAATAGAAAATGGTCTTTTGTGTGGCTTTATTCAACTCTCTATAATTGACATAGATTCTCCATTTGTCATTTTTCCTAGGCACAATGACCAGTGGGGATACCCACTGACTATCTAAGATTGGGTAGATGCAATTAACATTTAAAAGTTCATGAATTTCCTCTTTTATAATATCCTTCAGGGTTGGGTTCATTCTTCATTGTGAATGGCGAACATGACGACAATATTCTTTGATATAAATGTGATGGGTACATAGATCGGGGTGAATACCCTTCATATCATTGTAATCCCATGCAAAGGCCTCCTTATGTTCTAGCAACAATTGAATCAACCATTCTGTCTACTGGGGAGATAAATTCACATTGAGGTTTAAGGTTTTCCCAGGTTCGATTTCTATTGGTACACTATTGCGGCTTGGTGTTGTAGGTATTAATTTTGAAAGAAGATCGTCATCACGGGTTTCTTGATCAGGTTCTTTCATTATGGAATCTAGAAGCTAGAATGTTGGCTTACTAATGGATGGGGGGTTACTGATAAAACTACTAATAGTATCATCCTTTGTTTTTTCCTTCAAACAAAGAGCCTTACCGATTGTGAGGATTGCTTGTATGCCACCTTCCTCTAGTTCAAATTTGACCCAAAAATGCTATCATTATCTTCTCTTGGTTTGCAATGAGGGTAGAGGAAGAGGTTCTTTGTAGTATTTCCATTAGATATTGTCATGGATCGTAACTTGTAGCTAATGAATGTGTCGGTTGTATCCAACCAAGGTCTTCCCAAGATCAAGGGGTGTCCTCCTAAACAAATTTTCGATTGTACCACAAGAAAATCTATTGGTTATTCTGAGGAGTCCACAAATAAGACAAAAACTTCTAGAACCCCTTTTGGTCATATTTTAGATCGATCAGTGAGTTCCAACATAGTGGGGGTGGGTCTTATATTGGTAAGTCTCAACAGTTCTACAATTTATTTAGTTATGATGTTTATTGCAGTGCCCAAATCGAGGAGAGTATTCAAAATAATCATTTTCTTAATCTGGATGGTTACTATGGGGTTCCCAGGGTCATCATATTTGACAAGTGTGGTGTTTCCCATCATAAGTTTAGATAATTTTCCTATTAGCTTAACTTTGGGTGGATCCCTAGGTTTCCTACCAAGCATTTTAACACACAGGTCCCTCATTGTTTTAGCATAAATCAGAACATCTTTGATAGCCTTAATTAATGGGATTTTAACACACTGGATTTTCAATTCTCCGAGAAAGTTGAACTCAGATTGAGGAATGATTTAAGGAACTGTTTATCTCTTGAGGTATGGTGCAGTTTCAACAGGAACAAAATTATGAGTTTCATCTTGTATCCCGACAGTGCTAGGAATATCATTGTGAATGTCTGCTTGCTTATCAATAGTTTTAACATATATTTGTTCAATGTGATGTTCCTTGGATTGATAATGAATCAGTTATTTTTATCTTGGTGAATCTATTTCTACATGTTATGTGATCATCGTTTATCTTTCTTGATTTATTATCCTCCCTTATCTTAATTGTACTTAATTGTGTTCCATAGGAGAGATGCAATATAAGGGGAAAACAGTTGTTTCAATCTATTGTATTGCCTTATTGTTTGGATTAGGGTTAAGTTGGATAGGTAGTTGGGGGTGTAGGGGTGGGTTACTTGGTAGTACATTGGGTGGGAGTGGTAGTGGGGGTTGTCGTATGGGTGGTTGATTTTGAATGGGAAGCTATCCTCCTTAAAAGGGAGAACTTCTTCATCCTTAAGGCCATGGGATAGTTTGATTGGGATATTGTATCCAGGTTGTGGGATATTGTATCTGGGGTGGGCTGGGAAATTTCAATGGGGTCGAAGGGTATTTAATTTGTTGTGGGATTTTTGGATTATACATATGATTCCAATTATTAAAAGATAAGGATGGGTTTTGAGCCACCTGGTAGTCGAGTTTTCCATGGCTTCTTGGAAATAAAGTATGCTTTCTCTATCTCCTCAGTTGATCCTTTGAATACTGATTTTGATCCTGGTAATCATGGAAAGAGCCTTATTAGGTGGTCTAATTCACAGATTCCACATACTTCCACAGTATCAAGTAGGCATTCTTTACGAGGATGCTTATCTTTACATTTAGGACATAATATTCCTAGTGCTTGTTCTGCTTCAACTTGATTTTGTTTCACCTGCAACACATCTAATTGTGTAGTTGAAGAGATGAGAATGTTGGTTTTAAAATTTTCAAACAGGTTACCGATCTCTGCCCTTGTTACTCCTCCATTAGCATATTTCTATATTCTGGAAGAGGTGTCTTGTGTTTTCATTCTATTCTTTGATGATCCTATTGAACTTTGCAGACACAATGACACAATATTATCAAAAGTTTCCTTTGATATATTTCCCTTCCCCATTAAATTTAGCATATTCAAACATCCATCTCGCATCCCCTGGATCAGGATTGTTTTCAGGATGTCCTTATCCAGATCACTATGTTTAGATATCTACAAATTTTATCTAAGGCATTCAACATAATCCTCCAAGATTTATTCCTCCTTTTGGGACATTTTGAAGAGTTCCTCTCTCTGGTCTCTTGTTCTACAATTGTCTTGATACTTTTCCAAAAATATATGTTTCATATTATCCCAGGAAGTGACTAAATCAACATCGAGACCCATAAATCATCTTAACGCAGCCCCCTTCAAAGTGGTTGGGAACAACTTCATCTTCTGAGCTTTCAAAGTATAGTCATAACTTTGGCATATGACATTGAATTTAAATAAGAATGTATCTAGGTCTTCGCTTGTTAGGACATGAAAGTTTGGAAGTGTAGATAGGGGAATGTTTTTCATTGGTTCATGTCTTAGAATATCCCTGATAAGGAATTCAAAAGTGGAGACAGTGTCATCTGCATTTATTTTTTCCATGTGTTTATGCCACAAAATGTGAAGTCTCTGCCAATCTGTCCTGGGGATATATTCTAATTGTGGGGAATTTTATAGTGGCTACTCAAAATTTCATATAGAACTTTGTTTATTTGGAAGAGGGTTTTTTATAGGAGTTTCAATGGACTGATTGACCTCCAGCCTTGAGTCTTGATTTTTCTCGTCAATTTCCTCTATCCCTTCTGTCGAATCTTGATATTCAAATTCTACTAATGTTGTATATGATCCACCACAAAGAGAAGAGTGGGGATCAACCCTTTTTCTTGGCCTATTATTTTGATAGCCTACCCCTGAAGCCAATGATTTTGACTTTGATATTATGTCTTGAATAAATTTCACCCATTGTTGGCACAAGGGTAGACCCAAGCTTCAATGCTTAACAACGCACCAACAAAACCCCGACTACCGACCCTTTCGAAAACACCTGCGAAGCAGACGAGGTCTCACCCGAGGTAGAAGAAGGGGGGGTTACAGGACGCAGGTGTTTGTAACCGAGCTGGGACACAGATATATGATAATAACACTTCGCAGAGTATTCTAGTAGCACTTAGAAGATTATATGCATTAGTTTATTATCTTCATTAACATCACAAAATGACCCTTAATATAGATCGACGTAGTAACACTAAATATTAAGTATTTCTACCACTTAGAACATAACATTGAGTTAGATCTAACATTCATTTATCTTTAACACAAGTAAAACATTAAGCATCAACAGATCTATCTATCATACACAAAATCACTGAGTAGATTCATATCATAAACAACACAGCAAAAAGCAAACCAAAGACACAAGATATTACATGGTTCACCCCATTGTGGGGATATGTCCACCAATTGCTTCATCTTCTTTATTATTCGTCAATTTATTACATTTAGTTACTCCTGTGCATCAAGACACAGAGTCAATCTTCGCAAGGGACAGGAGATCTGTGCATTGAGCACCAAATCCTCCTTCCAAACTAGGTCAAGGCACAGAGCCAACAAAGCCTTAACACACAAACATTCTCTTGCACAAAGCTTCTCAAGTCACTTGCACTTAGCCACTTCTGACTCCCAAAAACTTCTACTTCTCTTATACATTCTTACTTATTTATACTTTTACAAACCGTTACAATAAGGCCTAATCATGGGTAAACCCCATAGGCCGACATCCCATAACTCATTACAAAAACCCTAAAGAACCCCTTGTTGGGTCCACATAGCCTGCAAAATCGGTGAGATCCGCAATATTAGCTCCGCCTAGGTGCTCCTTTCTCGACCAGTGTGTCGAATATCAAAAAGTGGTCCAAACCTGACCAAGGTTTCCTCAAAACTTGGTCGAGGGTCAAAAATCCCCCAGCACTCACCCGTGACTCATCCTGAGTCACTTAGGTCTGGGTAATGCTTCTTTGAAGGCCTCAAGCTTAACTTGAGCTGCCTCGAATTGCTGCTTCTCCTGAGCCTCCTGCTCAGCGAGATCCTAGATCATCTGCTCTGTAATAGGCCCTTGCAGGCGTTGTTCCACTGTTGCAATCACTTGGTCCAATTGCAAGCCATGTCCCTCAATTTCTTCGAACACCTTGCAGGCTTCACCCTGCATAGGTTGTATCTTCTACGTGACTTCCATTACCCTGCCCTGGAGGGAAGTGATCTGTTGTTGAACTGCACACTACTCCTGGGATATTTTCATTCTTTCAACTATAGTGAGTAGCTTCATCTACGCTTGCACGGAGAAGGCTTGCTACTGTGCCTCCTGTAACTATGCTTCCAGTTTCCTTAGATATGGATATTTTGTGAGGCATTCATATGTCTACACACTTCTATCGCTCAGTTGTTTTCACTTTGAGGCAAGGGATCTGATCCTTACTACTGTCTTCTTAACGTTCTCCTCCCTCTAGTCATGCACGCCCTGCGGGGTGCTCGGTACTGCTTGGACCTCCAACTCTTTTATCCTTGCTTGAAGTTGCTGGATGGTATCAATGAGGTTCACCACTTGAACCTCAACCGACTCCTATTCCTCCTATGCCAAGCCTGGCACAAAGCGACATGCTTTATTCACTGCTTCTTTGACTATGGCCCCTTCTGCAAGCAACTGCTCATTTTCTCTTTGTAGCTGGGATTTTTCCTCATGGAGCATCGCCTGAAACTCTTCTCTCTCACTTTCATAGGCGGTTAGATTGTACCGCGCTACTCGTATTTGTTCTAGGGCTTCATCTTTCCCTTGTTTCAAGGCTTTTGTATCCTTCTCCTTTTCTTCCTGGATTTTCTGAAGTTGATATTCTATCGCATCTGCAATTATTCTTAATTGAGTTGGTTCATCCCCCAATTATGTAGTCTGCGACGAGGAAGGCACAGTAGGTACTGCACAGACTAAACTAATAGCTTGTTGTACTTCCTTCAATTCTTTCTCTACCCTTCCATAAATCTCCTCCTTATTCTCTCCATATCTCTACAATATTCCCTCAGATGCATCCTCCATGGCTCCACGGACTAGACTGGTATCATCCTCTGTGAGCGTCACCTCCAACTGGGTCTTACTAGCGCACACCTTCTTTCTTGTTGAAGGTTTCTTTAGAGAAACCTTCCTCTTCTGTGGTGTTAATTTTTCAATAGGGGGATCTTGAGGCGATGTAGCTTCACCTTCTCCTTGCCTTTCTCCTTCATCCCCTCCTCCTTGTCCATCTGCTTCGTCTCCTCCTCCTCCTGGTGAGTCAGACCCATTATCATCAGAAGCACTGTCCTCCTCATCACTCTCTATATCCTGGGTTTTCTCCTACTTTTTCTTCTTCATCATACCACTGGACTGTCCGACATGCTCGACTCGAGTGACCATGGGGCTTCATATGGTGTCAGTGTTAGAGAGTTCTGCATCAGCGATAGGTACAAGGAAATCCTCCGACCATTCTTTCATGATCCGCTCCATGTCTTCATCTGTTAGCTTGTATTATGACTGTAATTCTTCCTTGTTCTCATGTCTACTCGCAGTGATATAGATGAAATGTGGATCTGCACGAAACTTTGCTATCACTTTGTACTGGTGTAGGGTGCGCGGTGTCATGGGCGGAAATGACTCGATGGCAACTTTCAATTGCTGATACTATGCATGAAATACTGTGTTGGACTGCCACTACTTCGACATGTCGTTGGTTTACCACAAGGTAGAAAACCTAGCGGCCAACGGCTCCTAGGGTTCGATCTTTGGAAAGGTGGCTCCTTCAGGTATTTTTCAAGCGACAAATGCAATCAAAATGATAAGCCAGTTGAAGTGGAATTCATATCCCAAATCCTAGGCTTCACAACAATCTTTCTTGAGTTCATTGACGAGGTAAATCACCCAGTTCATGTGCATGCCCCACACGAGGTCCACCACGAACCCAGTGACCTGTGTGGGAGGATTCTTTCTTATGAGCTTACCAATTATGAGTTGGCAAGAGAGGTGCATTGCGCCATCCTATATAGATGCTACCTTGTAACCTCGCTTTCCTTTTTTGACTTCGTCATAAGCTCCCTTGATGTGTTGTGCCAAGGAGCGATCTGAGGCCTTCCCTGGGTAAAACTGCTGAGGGTCAGGCCCCTTCATGCTTAAGCCTGTTATCTGGTGGATCAGCGTTGGATCCACAATAATTGTCCGGTCGAGCCATAGATATCCGCCACGATAAAATGACAAGAGGATTTTAACGCAAGTGTTAACCTCCTGGTGATGACCAAAATGGGGAATATTCATCACATTTATCACAGTGGACTGCGCCAACACATTAATCCATGGCTGGGAGATGAGGCGAGGCTTCTTCCCAGTTGACTTCGTCAAGTAGTGGTGGGGCGCTGTCATAGCATAGTTCTTCTTGTCGCCTAGATTGAAGTCATTGTTCTTCAGTAGTGGGATCTATCCTAACTGACTTCCAACTACATGTATTCCCTTTAGAATGTACACGGTGAACAGGTTGTACTCATAGTCTCAAGGAATGTTGTCGTGATTAACAACGCCAACCAAAGGTGTAATGTACTCTAGTAATATCAACGAGATCTGCTTTGCATTATCTAGATCGTCGTGATGCTTACTTCACTGCTCATTCGCGGGGTTAACACGGCCAGAACGACGTCCAGTCAAAGTGGAAGCCTGCAGTCCCCTACTCGATGATGCTTGGACACCTTCATATAATGGTTTATCATCCATTAGCTTCTTAAGGACTTCCTCGATAGACTTCTCTAATGCACTAGGTTCGCCCAACATTCTTACTTTTAAACAAATAGGTCGGGGTAGACGCACAGACAGGCGGGGTAAAAAAATGGACGATGACGTCTAGCTTCTGATAACACAACTTGACACCCAGTCAATTCTCTTCCTGGCTCAGTTAATCACAGGTAGCAAAAAGTGGTCCCGACGCAGTGCCCGGCGAGTTAAATAAGCGAGTGTCATAACATATTCTTCAAACGGCCATGAATGCTTCCATTAATGTGAATCTGTCTGTTATGGCGCAGTCTCAACGTCCAAAAGCGGTCCATCAGCCCATAAATAGATCTATCTATCATACATAAAATCATTGATTAGATTCATATCATAAACAACACAGCACAAAGCAAACCAAAGACACAAGATATACGTGGTTCACCCCAATGTGGGGCTACATCCACGAACTGCTTTGTCTTCTTTATTATTCATGAATCTATTACATTCATTTACTCCTGTGCACCAAGCCACTGAGTCGACTTCGCAGAGGACAGAAGATCTGCGCACTGATCACTAGATCCTCCTTCCAAACTAGGTCAAGGCATAGAGCCAGCAAAGCTTTAACACACAGACATTCTCTTGCACAAAGCTACTCAAGTCACTTGCACTTAGCCACTTCTGACTCCCAAAAAATTCTACTTCTCCTATACATTCTTACTTATTTATAATTTTACAATCCCTTACAATAAGGCCTAATCATGGGTAAACCCAATAGGCCGATATCCTATAACCCATTAGAAAAACCCTAAAGAATCCCTTGCTGGGTCCACATATCCTGCAAAATCAGCGAGATCTGCAATCTCAGCTCCGCCTGGACACTCCTTTCTCAACGAGTGTGTCGAAGTCCAAAAAGTGGTCCAAACCTGACCAAGGTTTCCTCAAAACTTGGTCGAGGGCCAACACCCATTCTTGATCCTAATTTCTCTTTCCCTCGCGCCCCCTCCTACCTATGGATTTACCACCACGTCCTTCTCTTTCTTTATTCATGCACCCAACATATCCTAAAATTTATCAATACATTGTCAGCTATTATCTTGTGCCCTTAATAACCTCACCGACAATGGTGCCAAAATGTTGGTGTGTTTAATTGTCTTCATTAAACACCCAATATATTGATTGTCAACCCAGGGTAAGTTTTTTTATTGAAAGGTTATTATGCAATGTATATGCAGGAATCAACCCTTAGCTAACACTATCATTCAATCTAAAGAATAATATCTTGCCAATCAAACTCTCACAGAAATTAAAATAAACCATTGTAAACTAAATCAAATCCTGACTTAAATCAATTGGAAGACACACCATACCACTCTGAGAAGAAGGAATGAATATTTAAAAGGATCAACCCACACTTTTGTTGAAACTAAAATAAGTTACTTAAAATAGAAACAACTCATCTACCATGCTAGTGTAAAATGGCATGTTGTGCCTCAACCTTAACACTCTACTATCAATAAGTTAAAATGTTACACACTGACTATAATTGAAATCAAACATCACTACTGAATCAAATTCAATTTTGCATTGAAATAAAAATAACTCTTGGTGGAATTGAAATTAATCAAAATAAGAAACACTCTCACTGAATAGAATCAATCAAAATAAGAAGCACTCTTGTTGAGTGAAATCAATCCTCATTGGATAAAAGACACACTTGTTCAAAACGAAATCAATCCTCTATTGCATTGAATCAAAGCATGTTTGTTGGAAATGAACCAATCCTTTCTTGCATTAAAATAAGAAATCACACTTGCTAAAATGAAATAAAATAAACGTTGCTTCAATGGGATCACACTGTGATCAATAATACTAAAGATAAAATCAAATTACCTTAAGTAACAACACTTGAATCTCCACCAAAACAATCAACCAACTTTGATGAAATTGACAACAAACAACTTTTACAAAACAAACAAAGTAAATCTAACTATTGATACGATAGCAACAACCCTGCTAAAGAGGAGGGCCCTTCCTCCTTAGCAGGGGCTGAAGAAGCTACAATAACTATAACTTAACTGCACATAAAATTGAACCACAAACTTGCCAGATTCTTATTACTCAAAATCAAAAGGTGCAGATACAAATGTTGTTCTTCATCAGCCAAGCCAATTTTTCTCTTTCCCAAAACCAGACTAACTTGGGAGAAAAGATGATCTTCCTCTTAAAACCCTCTCCCCTATCTAATCTTGGAATATTACAATTATAAACAACCTTGAGAATCTCTCAATTCTCAAGTTGTTCAATATTATCTTAATTAAGAATATATAAAACAAGATACAAAAATTGCATGTAATTGATCACAATCACATGATTACTTTTGCGATGTTCCACCTGCTAAGTTGTCCTATTATTCAAGTTGACAAATCATATTCATGACATACAATAATTGTGACTTGAGAATAACCATGTCACCAAAAGGAACCAATCATTACTATGAATGTCTGTGAGTCAGCGATCTAATCAATATCAACACTACGATCTCTTTGAGTAACAACATCTTAAAATAGCAGCGCCTTGGAATAGCAGCAATCGTGGACAACACCTCGGAGTAGCAGCACTTGCACTGACCAATTTTTTTGCAAGTATTCTTATCACTTTATTAGTATTCACCCAAAACATACATTATCCTTCCCTTAATGCAAACAAAACTCAAAGAATCAAATAGTCAAGTGGACTTAGCATATCGTGGTCAAAGAAGTAATATTTTGGGCCAGAGTGGTTATGAAAGGACACAACTAATAAAGAAAGGGTAGAGATTAGTAGCAAAATGGTGGAACAAAGAGTGTCAATTCATGGAATCAATAATAATGGGGGAACCAGAGGGAGAATTCATGCCCGAACATCAATGCATCCTAGACAAGAGGGAAAAATTGCTCTGAAATTGGATCATCATGTAGTTCAAGGTGAAATGGAATCACTTTGGGGAAGTTGAGGCTACTTGGGAACTGGAATATGCCATGAGGATGGAATACCCATTTTTTAACACCGAGTATGATGTTTCTTTAAGGGGGAGGGGAATGTAACACCATGTTTTCTCCCATAACTATAATTATACTAAGAGGTCATGTATTGTGATTAAGAAGCATGTAATTATGTTTATAATTAATGAAAAAAACCAGACATCTGATTGGGAAGGAAGCCTTGAGTACTAGCCATGATACCACAAGTGGGACTGGTCAGGTGAAATTGATAAGTTTCAATGAGGAAAATAGGAAGCTTGCTCAGAATTCTAGGAAGCTTGCTAGAATTGAATACACTGCCTGCCAACGTACATAAACTACATAGAGCCACGTGATCAGTTATGGATATCAGGATTGGGTGGTTGATAAATTATGACTACTAGAATATTTGGTACTTAGAGGAATGGAGGATCAGTTGAAACCACAGACAAAGGGATGTACCTGGATATCCCCTTCAAATTCAAGAGCCACACTGGAGGGTTGCGTCTGAAAATGGACCATGGGAATCCCGAGGATAGGTGGAACAAGAGACCAAACATGGAAAAACATCACGTAGAGTTGGAGAGAGTGTGTCGTAGTTGGAAATAGATGAGCTATGGGAGGAGATGAGAAACAAAGAGAATGTGTAGGGGAAACTACAACTATCTATGAAGTTGGAGATAATTGGCATGCATGCATTGAGAAGATTGGTTCTCACATAGGGTAATTAGAACAGAGTAAGTTGTGGACTCACGAACGGATGGTGCGATGAGTAGAGAGGTTCATGCATACAAATCTGAGTGATAGAGCAGTTAGGAAGTCTATTTGAGGAAAATAGGAAAATTTCCCAAGATATTAATGGTCACCATGGAGCAGAGAAGATCTGTATCCAAATTAGAGAAATAGAGGGTTGCAAATTGGTACCTACTAGAAAGAAAGCGGCACTGGAAGGGGAGATCGTAGAGGGACTGTGTAGAAAATAAGGGACTCCCTTATACATAGGAAATCCAATTGGGAAGGTACCTGATAAAATCGTGGAGGCTCTGAGCTCAGTGGGAAAAGGGTGACTTATGTTGTTGCCAGTGGAGTGAAGGAGAGTAACCTTCCCAAACCATTTTCTTAATTTGGTAGTTAGTTGAATCAGTCCCCCAGTGGTATCATGGCTATGCATGAAGTGTCATGCTATAGAAATACATTGTGAAGCATAGACAATGGTTGGGTGGAAAGGCATTTCCCCTCAGTGAATTGGTTGGTTAAACCTTTCATTGAACATACAAGTGTTTTAGTTTTCTATATCTAATGTATGTTTGGTGATGAGGATAAATTGTTTGTTGTTTGTTGTTTATATGATAAATTTGATTAAATGAAAGAATGATTGAATTCCTTAGTAAAATGTATTATGCATGATTGTTTTCATTATTAATAATGGTAAATATGAATACCCGAATGAGAAATGTGAATATAGGTTGTAACCCTACAAAGCGTTAAATCCCTTGAATGGAAAACTTGCAGGATGTGGATATTCATTGGAAGACTAGTAGCAGAATGCTCTAGTATCTAGGAAGGTCTCTATGTAGTTTTAGGGAGCCTTTTCCCAGTGAAACCTCTTTCCTCGAAATGGAAATTTTGCAGGATGTAAATTATTCAACCATCTATAAAGTAAGAATTCCTTAGCCAGCTACAGACTGGATAC